>QKQZ01028898.1:0-39287 GCA_003595255.1 Solenopsis fugax
ATGTGCGCTACTATCAGCAAAACGTGTGTATAATTGTTTATCAACGGATGACACACAAGTATTATTAACACTAAAGATTAGCATTATTGTTTTTCGAGCTAATATAGTATCAGGAAGTAACTTTGCTGCCAGAACAGAATTTCAAAAATTCAAACCAAAGATTAATGATCTTTACAAAAAAAAATGTTTCTTTCAGGCTCTCAAAGTTCATTAATTCAGCTGATGAGCGCATCAGCTGAATTAATAAACTCAGCGTGAAAAGTTTTTAAGCAAATTTGACATAAATACTGATAAATATGAATATAATCGCCCATTCATATTCTATTTGAATTCAAAAGATCATATACATTTGGATAGGGGTCAAAACCCCTATCTAGATCGATTATTAGGATCGACTTGCAGTTTTACACACTTTTTCTAGGCACTAAAAACTATAATCTCGACGGAGAAGAGGGATTTTACGATGCTTGGTTTTTTTCGTTGCAGCCAAGCAACGAGCAAATATTTATAGTAAAAAAAACCGTTATATTGACTTTGACCAGCTGCCATTTTGTTCAAACGCAATATTTCGCAAAAACGGCTATGTCAAGCGCTAGGTCTGTTACAGCTTTATAAAATTTGTGTCATTTTACTTTCTGATGAGTCCTGTGTGAGCCATCGTAAACAACTTTTAAAAAACGCGATTTAAGAAAATTTTAAAGACATTTTCTATTACTTTTTTTAAAAATAGATTTTAAATAGAGAAAAGTATGATCTTCACAATAACACAAAGAGACTTCTCTATCTCTAACAAAAGCTACGATATGCGATAGAAACGCGCATATTAATACGTAACCACTATCGGTTACGCATTTGAAATGTAAATGAACACACGTGGTTATATCCGCTCTACAAAAGCGCAGTATAGTTATGCTAATTCATTACGGAGTTACGTCAAACGTATCCAAATGTTTACAGTATAATGACACATGATATGCGATGATGATTAGATGATATTTTCTCTAAATGAAATATCCTCAGAAGAAACAAAATACGGAGGAAAAAGGAATCGTTGCCGCAATTTGTAAATGGACATGTTTGAAGAACATTAAATCAAAATGTAGTATAATGACACGTTAAAGCTATATTTTAACATACGTAAATTTGTAGCGCGTTACGAAAGATATTTTCTCTGATTATTAGTCCTTGGAGAAATTTCTTTAGAAGGGGCAGAAAATACGGAGGGAAAGAGAGTCGTTTAGCGACTCAACGAAGAGTCTCAAATTATATCTTCACATATACGCAATGAAAATTTGTTACTCTATAGTAATAGCTTGATTTTTCGTAAGGAAAGGTTGCCAATGCTTCCGGCATTTTTCTCTCAACATCTTATATTAAAACGGAAAAAAACATCCGGCGCTAGCACCGTTATTTTTTTTCTAGGTCAAAGTCTGCACACACGTGCGTACAAACGTAACATTACGTAATTTAACATTTAATAAAGATTAAAATTAGACGTCTAATAGATCAATATATAGTATTTTAAATTATAACATGTAGTTTATTATATTTATTTGCTACCTATGAAACATCTGTGGAATAAAAATCAAGCACAATTCATTTACTAAAAAAAAAAAAAAAGAAGACAGAAATGCAGAAACTAATGCACAATTTATGCCTTAGTACAATTACATAGTACAATTTTTTGTTGCATACGTAAAAAACAATTGTTGCGATTATCTAAACAATTCATGCCGTGCAATTAAATAGGGTGACTATTCAGGCAAAGAAAAAGAAAAGAGAGGTGACGTAATATTTATTAGACTTATAGTAAAAATTACATTTATGTAAATAGAAAAATAAAAAGAAATTTAGCACAAAGTCATAAAACTTTAGAAAATCAAAATAAACACACGAATACATTTAATCAATGCAATTAAATTATATATTTATAAATTATGCATCGTGGTTTCTACATTTCTGTCTTTTCTTTTTGGTAAATTAATGGTTCTTTATTTTATTCCGTGGATGTTAGGTAGCAAATGAACTTAGCAAATTATATATTGTTAAGCATTAATTTATAATGTTATATATATATATATTGGTCTATTAGATGTCTAATTTTAATCTTTATTAAATTGCATAATGCTGCGTTTGTAACGTTTGAGAATTACAAAAAATATGTAACGTTTAAGTTCTCAGTATTTGGAAAAATACCTGTAGAATTTTGATAAAATGTTGTGTCTTACTCAAACGAATATTTAGTCTGAAGTAACTACTATCGCAACATGTCGGAATGTATAATAATGCAACATAATAAGTTTCCTCTACGATCGTTGTCATTAGCAAGACACATCGTGTAACAATCACTGATATCGACTTCCATTATCGACGAACATTACTCCATATATTACGATCGTTTTGACTTGTCTAAATATTTATGATGATGAATTAAAGCACTTCATTACAATGACAAATGATCAAATGTTTCATAAATTAAAAATTTTAATATAAGCAACATAATACTCAAAGAAAATATTAGACATTTAACAGAAAAAGATGGCACTAAGAATTTTTTTTCTAAAGCTTTTAAGAAACAACATTTAAAAATACATTAAATAATTGTTTTGATAATTAATAAATCATGATAATTACGAGAAAATGTACGTTTTGTTTGGAGTAATTCGTCATTACTTAATCACAACGAAATAGCAGTTACATCCGAAAGTTTTCTTTAGACCTCAGTACGCTTGAAGAATGCATTTTCATGATAAAAGATGACGATAAATACATAGTAGGCATTCTTAATGTATAGTGTAATACATGTGTAAGGAATGATGAAACATTCTACAGTCATAAATGTCACATGCAAATTTCTGCTTTTGAGATGTTGTGTTTATCTCGAATTTGTCCTATAATTTTCAAATGATCGAAAATTCCTGTTTTATTTTATATCTATCGTGCAGATTGCTCGCATTTCTTACACTTAAATGTCAAGAATATATAGAAATTTCAGATTAACTTATTCAATGGGCAAGTGAGATAAATACGATATATAAAATGAAGTATAAAATGTACAATCAATGACATATCAGATAGAAACGTTAACAGTAAGAAACAATTACTCTAGCTTATTAAAAGTCCCACGGAAGCTTGCATGTTACACAAACTCACTATTAGTGTTAGTATGGTTAAGTTGGTTTGATATTTTCGTACAAATATTATTATTAGATATATTTATTATTAGATATTTAAATAATTGCGTTAATATTTAATTTAATATTTAATTTAATGCAACTTATTTTATTTTTATGTATGAACGTGCCAAATGAAAGTCCACGGACAAAAATAATCGGCTTCCTGTACACGCAGCAAGTTATTTTCCGCATACAGTATTACGAAACGTTTCATCTATGTTTAACAAACGTATAATATTATAAGTTTCGTACATATTTTATTTATTTTTTGCTTTATATAACAATAATCAAAGATAAAATAGTTGATTAACATTTAATCGAATTTTAAACATGAAAGAGAAAGTAATAGTTTGAACCAGAGTTAATAAAAATCATGTTTAAAATATCGAAAATATATTAAACAAAAAATCACGTTTTTAAAAAAAACACGTTTTTTATGAATCCTGGTTGGTGAAACTTTAAACCATATATAAGTATGAAGAAAATACCGATTAAGATATAGAAAATTTATAATAATTTTATAGAAAAAGTTCAAGTAAAAAATTGTACAATTAATTAAAAGGTAATAGATCATATTTTTGTTTAAATGATTTTTAAATGCGATACTTGCTTTAATATAAAATTAACTGAAAATTTGGCCATTCTATTCCAAACTATATTCAATCTATATCTCGATATTTTAATACTATTCTTTTTATAACATACATAAGACAATTGTTACTAAATAATAATTGGAAATAATAATTTCTTTAAATAAATTTATTTAAATAAGTTAGCAATTTATGCTGAAAACTTATAACCCAATAAAGTTATAATCTTGATAATGATTATATCGTAAATAATTGGAACTAATATGTAATTTAATTAGTATTAATGCATTTAATTAGTATTATCATATAGTCATATCATGGTAGTCATAGGTTAATTCTCTTGAATAATCCATTGTATATTGTTATTCAAGTTAGAAATTGAGGAATGAATTTATTTAGTATGAGAAAGATCACTTATGTGTATACATTACAATACAATCATAATCTATTTACATATAGCGCTGAGTTGATCGTTTACACATAAAATATAAATAATTTACATTACGCGTACAATATAAACTGTTTAAATTATATTTTACTATGTGACATATATAAATAATAATCAATAATTATAGAAGATTCAGATTTCATCAGAAATATTGAAATTTATATTTCATTTTTTTTAATTTTTCTTATTACATATTTTTATTTTATTAATACTAAGGTCATAAATATTAACAATTTTATAATTTAATTACTTTTTCTATATTATCCAATTTATAATTTACTTGAATTGTCTACATGAAAAAGATTTGTGTAAACATAACGTAAATAATTTATGTAGAGGTAATCTTGGAATTTACAATCCTATTATAGCATTTTATATAAGGAATACAATTTTATATAATCAGCACGATTAGAGTATAAAGATAGCTCTTTAAACAATTGAGATGTACTCAAACGTGCAAAAAAGCAATTATGATGTAAGAATGATTAAATTCTATCAAAGTTTTTTACATGATTTGTTATAATTTATTATTATAACGTACTGCTGCTTACAGTTATATGTTCGCACTAGAATCTATCTTTCTAAGTGAAGTACGACGGAGTCTAGTTCTATACATGATTAACACACGCGTCACATCCATGCGGCGGTCAAAGTCCAATGTAACAGCAAAAGTGCTGAAATACCAGTTATAAAGTGGAATTCGGCCTCGGACAGGTGCCTTAAACGATTAATTTCATTTCAAAGCTGCAAATTTTCTTTTCGCTGATGTTTTGACAATTCATAGATTTAATATCTTCTTTAGCGATATTTTCTTGTATTTTTCTAGGCAAATTACGTGGCAGTTGTATCGGTAATTAAATGCAAATTTCTCTATATCTATGTATACTGAACGCTAAGGTGTGTTTTTAAGCACCTCTTTATACTTTATGGTGTCTTTAAAATTTATCCTGCTTTTTGTGTTAAATAAATAAAATTTCTAATTTTTTTTACTATTATTTGTTTAACACCAGCATTATCGTCGGCAAATATCTGCATTTAGAAATTGTGGTATTGTACTAATTTAGTTTCATCACGATTACATTATGTGCCTATTAACGAAATTCTGTTGCGAAAAACATACATCGCGATGGGTGCAAACAGTCTTGCGTTATTATCGTAGAAAGTAACTCCGTGATACTCCTTCTCTTATGGAGATACCTTCATTCGCCGCCTTCGTAATAAATCTGAAGGCCACATCGTATAATGCATTTAAATTTAATTGCGACCGAATACAGACCGAAAATATATATGCTAATTCTATGATACTAGTTATTCGAGAATTTCGAGATAGTAATTTAGTAATAAACTACACAATATCAACTTTCTAACGTATTCTGCGAATATAAATTTGAGTAATAACATATTTGTGCGCGAGTTATTTTTCAAATAATTTATTTACATCTGCGAATATAAAAAAATAATCACATTAATTATTAAAATCAATTTAAAAGAGCGAAATTTAATACCCGTAAGCTTTATTTAATTATCCATAAAGCTTTATTTAAATGCTGCCTACAATAATTTTTGCTAATATCAAATTACACAAAGTAAAGTAAAATATATCTAAGAAACAAAAGTAAACATAGATCAACTGTAAAATATTAATAAAAATTATAAAAAATAAAAAGAAAAATTTTGATATCTTTTCATGATTATGAATTTAATTATAAGTAATCCAAAATAGTTCATAGAACAATTCAGAAAAACATTCATATCGGGTGTATCAGATATGCTTGAATATACTTAAGAATCAAGTTAAGATTCAATTTTAGGAAAAACAGATTTGTCTTTTATTTCACCTCTGAGCTTTATCTATTATGTTATCATTTTGAGTGCTGCTGAATTCAACTTTTAATACGCAACTGCAACTTGATTTTAATTCTTAATAGTGCTATAGGTTTCACGAACGTTTCACAACCAAATAGTCCTTTCACAGCAAATTGCGAAATTTAATTATTTTTAAAAACAAGAGCATATATTGTTTTCATGGACGAGTGCCATCGGTTGCACGATATTATGTTGATTATATATTATGCGCGATAAGCGAGTGTAATGTACATTTCCATCGTCGCTGTATAATCAGAAGAAATGCGTCTCATCATGACGACGTCAATACAATTTTCTTTTTATTTCTTATCAACATCTAAATTTGTTTTGATGATGTTCTGCACTAATTATACGAAATAGTAATGCACTTTGAAATTACGGAATATTATAATTATTTCTTACATAGTAATTCAAAGTTCTGTTTTGTATACAACGCATTATTAAATAAGAAACACAATTAAATCTGACTTTTAAGGAATGTTTACTTTTGTTGTGTGGAAGCTTCGAGAGATGTTACGAGCGCGCAGCTCCACTTTTTATCTCATAATCAGCTGAACTTGTAACGCAGTTTCAGAAAATCCAAAAAAGATTAAAGAAGAAGTTGGAATTGCTCGTATTCTTTTGCTTATCTGAATAATTTCGAGCTTTATTCTAAGTGTGCTTAAACGATCGTTTAAAACTGCACTTAGCATTAAATATACATATAGCATTAAATACACGATACTAAAATATAATATTTAACAGAACGACTTAAAAATTTATTTTTTTGTGACTACTTGAATATTATCGTAGCCTAAAAATCAATTGGTCGTTAACTAACGCTAAATAATTAATATTATGTGTCCCTTCAAAGCTTGACATTGAAAAAAATAACATAAGTCGCTCTATACAAACATTTTTTGCAAATCGTCTCGTTTCAGTGGTCTTGTAGATCATTTTGCTGATTGCTATCAGATCGTAATAGTTCCGGCGGAAATTACATCACATTTATTCATAAAGTATAGATTGTATAGGTAATCATCTTATACAATCTATCAATCATAATTGTTCATACTCGCGAAATGTTTGTGTGTCGTGGATTCGATAACAAGTTAATTTTCGAAACATATTTTTTGTTGCAATAAGGCAAATAAAAATACAGGTATATCATGTTTGCATTCTGGTAGACTAATTATGCTCAGGTAATTAAAAATGTGTAACACATGTGTTTCTGTTGCACGTTGAATGCTCAAGTGACTTATAATTTGTTAAAGTCGTGAACAACGATAAAAGTTGCCGATAAAGTGTGTACATTAATAAAAGCGGATATTTACGATATGTTTGTCTGGTTTGTGCAATCAGTCTCGAGGCCGCTGACAAGATGAATTTGGAGTAAACTCGTGAATGGAGAGGTAATTGTTACGTATTTCTGCTGTTTGATAAGAAAGGCGATGTTGTACGAAATAATATCATTTCGTTATGCATGTTTCAATACGCGTCCTGATCGCATCTGATTCGCGCGAAGGTCGTTTCTATATTTATATTTGATGCAGTTGATATTGAACACTAGTTCTACATTGCATATGCATCTCAGGTACGTAATGATGAATAAGAACAATCTTTTTTTGATATCTAATTAAATGATATCGATGTTTATATCATATGATATCGCGCAAAAACTAATCAGTTCTTAGATAGCGTTAATTAGCATTACTGATTCATATAAAGAAATATATATTTTATAAACAATGTCCGTTTAGCGTTAAATGTAGAATGTGGCTACAGTAGAACTTGATTATTTTATTTTATTTTTTAAATGATATGTCTGTTTTTAAATTTTAATTAAATTGACAAATAAATATTTTTATTTTTATTTTTGTAATTTTACGAAATCATACGAAAAAAGATTAAAAAAAATTTTTTTTAATTACAAAAAATTAAAAATTTTTTTATCGCTGTTATAAAGTATTCTTCAAGCCATTCAACTTTCATTCAAAACATTTTATATTTTATTGCATGTCACTTATATTGTATATTAATGACATAATAAAAGTGACATAATAAAAGTGCTTATTAACAGGAAATTATATACGAATGAAGATATACGCAAATGAGCTTAAAATTTAAAGTATCACTCAATTTATATCGAAAAAGAGATATTACATCAAATGATTTTTTCAGTGAGATAATGATAGCAAAAAATTCCCATTCTTATCACGACATTCTCGACTAAATAAATGAGTATTTGGTGTTCAGCCGAAAATAGGCTCGCATCACAAGTCTCGTATTTAAACGATAAAGTCGTTCGTTAGTAATATTACGCGTTATCATCCAGACAGAAGTCACACCGATGAAGATATCTTGACGTAGTTTCTCACACATAAGATATTTTACATTCACATTGGTCGGATCTTTTATCAACGTACTCGTCTATCCGGGTTAAGGGGGCATGTACGCGAGTAAAAGAGAGTAAAAGACAAGTAAAATAAATATTTTTTGCATTTTTAATTTATATAAAAGAAAAATTAAATTATAATAAAAATATAAAGAAAGTATAAATGATGTTTTTTTAGTTAGCAAACAAAAGATACGAATATATTAGTGCCGATTACTACATGGTACAGTCAATAAGTAACCGCAAAAGTTATAAAATATAATCTGCGAACGAAACCATACTGAGAAAAAGATACTAAAAAACATTTATTTGTGAGATATAAATTTTTTCACTAAGATAAAGCGGTTTTTAAATAAATTTGGCGAAATAAAATGTTATTTCTAGCAAATAAATCAATTAATAAGAAAAATTGAGATACATATTTCACAGCAATTTCGTTATCACAATCAAATTTTTTTTTGTAATCAATAAATATTGAAGACAATGTCATAAGTAACATTTTTGCTTGCTAATATTTGAACTTTTTTTCTCAGTATAGCTGATTACTTTAAGGATTAGGTAGATAAGCTTTTTTTCTATAGGTTGTTTTTTATACTTTGTCTATTTATTAAAGAAAAGTACATCCTTCTTGTCTAATCTAAAAAGTAATCAGCTGATTTCGTTCGCACATTATATCATTTTTGCGATTACTTACTGACCATGTACATAAGTAACTAAGTCATTGACTATATAAATACATAGCAATGTTTTAAGCATAAATTAATAAAAGACGATGAGATAGCAATTATTTTTCTCATAAAGATCAACATTAATAGAAACGGAAACTTTGCAATAGACGTCAGTGTTAGCGTATTATAATTGTAACTTACTGACGTCAACAAGCGATATTACTTGATATTAATTTTTTTCAGCAGCAATTATAAAATTTACATAATTTTTATTGAATGGGATATAGATTCTAAATTTACTACTTGATGATTCATAAATGTCTTGAATCCGCGAAATTTGTTGAATTTTTACATATAAAACTGCAACACTAAAAATATATGAATTTTTTCCTTGATTTCTTGAACTGAGAAATGTGATTATTTTGAACTTTAAACTAACACAATGTAAAATAAATAAAATGATATCAGTGACTCATTTCTCTTTTAAATGCAAATTTTTATTTCTTTTTTTTATTTTATTATATTTGTCGGGCGGAACATCTATTTATGTACGAATATCATGAAAAAATTACTAAAAGTAAAGATGGAATTCATTACTAGTCATATGTAATAAATCTGCTTGCAGTTTGAGTTTTATTGTTTTGGATTCTGAAACTGGATAGCATCTGCTCAGCATCTGCCCAATAAAAGGTTTTAAAAAATTTAATGGAATTCTTTGGAATTTCAAGGTTCGAAACAGATCACAGATGAATGTGGTAGAAAAATTTTTATTTGTGGAATTTCAAAGTTTATGTTACCGCTGCATATGATAAGAAAAATCGTAGTTCAGCAGATCAAAGATCATTCAAGATTGTGCTAACAATTTTCATCTCGCTGGTAAAAGTTCTCGTTGATTTGATAAAACTTGCAATTTTTTAATGTGAGGTGTTAACTTCGCAGAGACGTTGACTTAGCGATACGATTTATATCAAGGAAGGTTAGCTAAGGAAATTGACAAGTATAATTAACATCACATTGTATCAAGTAGTAAAGATTCGTCATCGAGTAAAGTTCAATGAAAAATCATGTGATATTGAACTATTGCAGATATTGGGTATTTGCTCAGTTTGCTTATTATTAATTTTATCTTTCACGAAATAACATAGAGAAGTTCTTTAATATCTTCTGTCATTATAATGCTTCCTCAAATGCAGAATAATACATTGCACATTTAAAGAATGATTTTTTGAAATGTGTACCACAAGTGATACACATAAGTAAGAATTCATGGCAGCAAAGGTGTTAAATTCTCAATGAAACTGCATGGCTAGCAATAATTGTAGTTGATTTTCGCTGATAATTATAGTTTCACTTGTGGTCTGTTTCTTCTTTGTCTGATCTTTCGTGATAGTAAAAATATTCAGGAATCAGAACAACAAGCAGAAATTGCGTATCGACCGAATGTCACAGATACTATTATACTAATATAGCATATCTGATTTATTCTTTAATATATGTTTTCTTAGAAATATATGGTGATGGATGAGAATAAGCTTGAAGAATGAATCAGATTATTTTGATAATGCTCATCGAGCAAATTTTAGGGTTCATATCTGAATTTTTGATTAATTCCGATTGCTAACCTTTATCAGAGTTGTACACGATAAAGAGAGGTAATTATTTACATAAGTACACGATTTAAGAGAGAGAGAGAGAGAGAGAGAGAGGAAGAGAAAGAGCGATTAGTATTGAAATAGAAGAGCCTCTCTGCACGTGACTTGGACCAACGTCGAGATTGAACTTCTACAGACTCTGGTTTGATTATTAATGTTATCGTTGTTCCGATACTCTCTTTGCGCATTTCAGAGGACTTTACGCGACTCCATAGTGATCTCTGACGCATAACGTGATAAACTCGGACCCGTATCCACATGTATATGTATGTCTACTTTTCACAATATTCATTGTCGAGACACTAATTGTTATCTTTAATTTTTCGTATTATCGTAATGACAAAGATAACACAACAATAAAGCGCATCACTATAGATTTTAATAGTCGTAATGAGTTTCGCTCGCGATGGAAACAACAGTCTTCAGCCACTTCAGTGTCTATGGAAGCTCTAAAACTATATTTTATTTTATAATATTTCATCGTATTATATCATTTATCTGCTATAACATAACTAAAAAATTGTTCATTTTTTAATTGTCCGCAAAAAAATAATTCCGGAAATTAATGAAAATTCAATACACTGACTGAAGAGCTGACGATACTTTTACTTTAATCCTTTCACAATTAGTAGATCAAATTATTACACGAAAATCGCATTAAAAGTGATATAAATTTTTAATGGTTTAAAACATTCAAATTGGAAAATATCGTTTTTTGAGTTATGTCGTTATTGCAGCAAATGAGTCATATTTTTTTATAATGGTTTTCTCTTTAGAAGCGTAATATCCATTTAACTTAAAATTTGAAGATGAATTATACCCATAGATAGTTGTAAAAGCTTTGTGCAATTTAAATTTAATTTACTACTCAATGGATTAATTTAAATGTTGTGTAAAATTTTGTAATGCAAATTTGATTAGTTTTTGTTCATATTTATTCTTTCACTAAGCGATTTTGCTTTTGAAATAACGCAAATTTCTATTATTTGTTACGTAAAGCAGAAATATATGTATAATTGTTTTTGCAAAATTATATTGAACTTGCAATATTAATTATCGTTGATTTACAGTCTATTTTGTGTTTTGTGAAAAACTTTATTGCCTATTCTTTTTTTAAGCCTTTTTTTAATCCTAACTCGACGAAATGCACATACATTGCAGACAAATGAAACGCGGCACATGACCTACTTATGGCGTGGAAAGAATTTGCTCGATGTAATTTATTTGCCACGATGACACTGACATACAATTATCGAACATAATTTTTAACCGATTTAAAAAACGAATGAAAAAAGGCAACAATTCCTCAACATGAAATGCTCTTTCTCTTATCAAGCGGCTTATCGAAAAATCGTAACACAGTTAAAGAATGACTACTATATTCTGAAGAATTACGATAAGACAGTTGGCCAATAAAATTGTCAAGAGAACTCACACACCTACCGAAAACAAATGCAGACTGATTACCAGACTGATACCCTTCATTGAGATCATCGATTAGCCGTCGCAAACACACCTTACTGAACAATTTTACGATCGAGAGATACGATGCAGCTTGATAGATCCGAACGCGTCAAGAGATTATGCTCAATTATTCGTTAAGTTTATGACGGCTCTCCTAACTGGACGGGTCGTTGTTCAAAGTCCAAGGTTATTAGGTGTATTCACAAACGGGTATGGTTACTACCTGTGAATTGCGGGAGGCAATAATAATTCATAAGCCAAGGATAATTTCGCCGCGTCGATTTTTCTTGAGAATATTTTCTCGTGAAAAAGATTGAACAATATTTATGCAAAGTTATTACTTATGTCGTACAAAAATGTACACAAAGTTATTAATTATGTCTTATAAAGTCGTATAGCATTGTAAAATTGTACGAATACATGTAATGCGTATACCTACACTGAGAGAAACAAAATTACTAAATTTTCATAAACATTTGTTTGAATACTTGCAATGAATATATTTACTAAATGTAAATAAATATTTGTTTAGTAATCAAAATATAAAAATCACTAATATAATTTAACTATTATTATTTTTATTGAATAAATATTTATGTACCGTAAAGTAATTCATTGCAAGTATTCAAATAAATTTTTTTCTTAGTGTATATTCTGTAAGTCATTTTACATACGAGATGTCTCACGTCATTATTTTTGGAAAACATGTATTTTCTAGACAATCTTAAGCTTAATTTAAATATTTTTCCACAATTGTACGCAGTTGAAAAGACCATCACAAAACTTTTACTTAACAACATACAATGTCCGACATTTGTTACATTGTTAGTAAACCGGCTTTCCTGGTGAAATCAGAAGGAAAAGGATCCTCGAATGAGTAATGTACTCTCGCTAAAAAGTCTTCAATCTGAAAGCGTGACAAGCTGTCCACATTCATTCACACATCCTTCGTGAATTATCGTCAATTACTTTCCTCTCTCTAATTGATATATTTGCAAATATTTTTGCGACTTACATACGAGCGCGCGCGGATTTAGTTAAATTAATTATGTATCTTGTATCGATCAGACGTCGTTATCGAAGCGTTCCTCTCTCCCATTCTCTCGATATTCCTCTCCATCATGACTCGAGTGGAAATCGAGTGAAACGCCGACAGACTTTCTATCACGCAGTATGCTCTTGTAACGTGCGTACGAACCAAAATTGTAACACAAGAAAAGGCCTTCAACTATCAACATCCTCGCGTTCACGTAACATCCTCTAATCTGTTCAAACGCTTCGCGTTTGACATAGACTTGTGACTCGGAATATATATTTATGTATTTTTTAATGAATTTTTCGCTTAGGACTTTCACTTTGCGACGACTGTCAATTCTCGCAATGCTATGTCCCTTCGATGATAGAAATTAATCCTAAAGTAATAATCTTAATTTAGTAAAATAAAATAGAAAAAAAATATTATATATTTTACATAAAAAAAGTAACATTTTTTAAGCAACCACGATTTTTTATGTCTTATAAAATGTGAAGCGTTATATTAATGTTTTACAATTTAAAGGTTTGACTTACAAATGTATTGCTAATTGTAGCAAAAAATTCACAGCTATCGATATCTTTCAGGACTTTTTATTAATTACATATAAGACACATTTAAATAATTGATGTATGCATATACTGAGAATTTAAAAAATTGACTTTCATACACTATTAATCATAATCAATAAATGTATTTCTTTAATGATTAACATTTTAATTTGTCATGATATCCTTGCATTTGGGATTTTAATGGTAATAATTTTTTCCTTTTACTTTAAGACTCCTGTCAATCTGTATTGAATTGACATCAGAATTGAAAATATGAATTCTTTAATATGAATAATTTTTTTCCTATTACTCGCACTTGTAATAAATTATGAATTAAATACTGAAAATTAGTTTTTTGTTATCTTACATTAGTGAATATACACAATAGGAAAATGAATCTTTTTACAAGATCCATTGGGAATACTCCATCCATCCATACTCAATCCATTGGGTTGATTATATAATACATGTCCTATACAATTATCATATAAATGTATGAACTGTGGCTTCACATAATCGTGTATAAATGTATATAAATTATTATGAGTATTTATAGATAAATATATATAATTATGTACAAGAATAAGGCAGTATCATATGAAATTATATGTAATTATATAACGGATTATACATTTTTATAAACATTTTTATAATTTTATGTAATTAAATATGATTCTATATAAAAAAATTTTTATCAGATAGGGATATTAAGAATGGTTTATAATTTCAATAAAAAGGCAGGGAACGATGAGAGAAGTATAAAAGTTATGTGCAAGGATTTAGAACGAGCACAGTTTCAGGCACAACATTCTTTTGAAAGTCGAATATATTTGACCTTTATTATAAAATAAATCTGCCGTGGACGGTGATTTGCACATAGAAGTACGCCGAACTCGTTGCCATATGATGGCCCGTATTTACCAGCTTGGTGGCGTTCTGCAATTCACGCATGCACTCGTGTGCACCACAATTGTGGCTTTTAAGTAAGGTCAACTGGTACATCTGCGTTCACCCTGCATCGTTATCACCGTTACAATCGCGTAGCTCTTCATGACGAGGTTGCTCCTTCTCTGTCGTTTAACCGACGTTCTCGACGTGTCTGTTTTAAGGAATTTTGATATTTTGTCCTATTATCATATTTAGTAAAAACTAGATTTTTAACTTAATTTTAACTTTTTTATATTATTTGCATTCTGGACTGACATATATCTTGATGATCTTTTGGATTATAATCACGATTGCTGTTCCTTTAACATTATTCAGAATCCCATTGTTTCTTATTGCTTCATTGACAATACAAGCCTAGAGTATAATTGAGTCGCGAAGAATGTTAATTGTTGAAAAAATTGCAATGTACATATTTTACAGGACGACTAACGCAGAATGGCGGAAGCCCATTCGGCTGTAGCGTTCAGCTTCGCCATAACACACGAAGGATGGGATGTAAATTTCGATCGAGAAGTACTCCACTTGGTCTGGCAATCTGGTGTACGATCGTGGAAGAAGAGATTCTTCCGGTTTCAGGTAAGTCGCGGTGTATTGGTTGATTTGAATATTCTCAATATCGTGTATTATTAACGCATCTTTATATATGTATCCTGTTCACAGAACAATTTGAAAAGTGGCGTTTACCCGGCTTCTTTAGAGAGTCTATGGGTCACTGTGATTTTAGTAACGGCGATACACTTTGCTGGTTACAAGATCCCGTATGACCTCGTTGGGAAAGTTTCACCATATATTTCTGGGTAAGTCTATATAATTCCGTGTCTCATTTGCAAATTGATATGTACGATTCATTGCACGCGCACGGATTAACAATAATTCAAAAACCTTTGTTTTTCACGACAGATCTTCAATACTCGCACACCTGGCAGGCTCCTTCGTGGTTGGGCTGTTCCTATGGCTGGCAGTCATATACGCGATTCGGTATACGTTGAAACTGTTACTCTTATACAAAGGATGGATGTATGAGTCGAGAGACAAAGGTCGCAAGCCGTCCAAGTTAACCCAAGTCTGGCTGTTGCTGGTGAAATTGTTCTCAGGTTGGCATAAGCCCATGCTTTACAGTTTCCAAGGATCACTGCCACGATTGCCGTTACCAACAGTACCTGATACTATGGAGAGGGTTAGACAAATAATGTATTTATGATCTTATATTAGACATGAATAAGTACTCGCTTCTCGCACGCATAAATTGGATTCGATATGTAATTACATTTTTTTATCGCTGGTCGAGTAAATATTTTAATCTAGTTTCTAGTTTAATTTAGTTTATAGTCCACAACTGTTCTAGGCATTTCTTTTTAACATTGTAATGGAAAAATAAAAGTATTGTACATTTAAATAGTATCTGAAGAGCGTACGGCCGTTGCTTGATGACGAGAATTATGCTCGCATGGAAAAGCTGGCCAACGAGTTCCAAAATGGCATCGGAGTCAAGTTGCAGCGTTACTTGGCCCTAAAGTCTTGGTGGGCTACCAACTATGTGTCTGATTGGTGGGAGGAGTATGTTTATTTACGTGGGAGATCACCCCTAATGGTCAATTCGAATTTCTATGGAATGGACACCATCCTCTCGCATCCTACGAACGTGCAATCCGCGCGAGCCGCAGCCGTAATATGTTCCTGCTTACAATATAGACGTCTTATCGAACGCCAAGAGTTAGAACCGGTTAGTCATTCTTTTTGATAGTCACTTACTATCATAATAAAAATGGAGAGATTTTCATACATTTAGTAAAAGCGGAAATAGTTCTCGTTTTTATTCATTTTTCTTTGAGAAAAAATATATAAAGCATAAAATAAGAGCTGCATATTAATATTATATAACATATAAATTTAATCACACCAATAAAAGGTTTATATTTAAAACATTGTATATGTACATTTTTAGATTCTAGTACAAGGATTAGTACCATTGTGTTCTTGGCAGTATGAAAGAGTATTCAACACTACACGAATTCCAGGAATTGAATGTGACAAAATCGTGCATTATCAGGATGCTAAACATATTGTAGTATATCATAAGGGCAGATACTTTAAGGTTTTAATTTATTATCGAAATAGAATTCTTCAAGCCTGTGAGATAGAACTGTAAGTTATTGTTTTATCGATATATATTTTTATTACACACGTGTATTATGATAATATTGTCTTACAGTCAGATTCAACAAATTTTGGACGATAATTCAATACCGTCGGAAGGAGAGGAGAAATTGGCTGCTTTAACAGCTGGCGAAAGAACTGCCTGGGCGCAGGCCAGGAAAGACTTCTTCGCGAAAGGTGTAAATAAGGCGTCTTTGGATATTATTGAGAAGGCTGCATTTGTGGTCGCATTAGACGATGTACCTTATGAATACGATCCAGTATGTTTTTTTTATGTAATAAAATAAAAATATTTTAAATAATATAAATATTGATTATATTTGCAATATAATTATTATGTTATTTCGCATTTCAGAAGCATCCAGAAAAGTTGGACCATTACGGTAGGGTCCTATTACATGGAAAAGGATATGATCGATGGTTCGATAAATCTTTTACGCTGTGCATTGGAAGCAATGGCAGAGTGAATATCTTTATTATATTTTTAGATAATTATGTATATTATATCTTTATATAATTATGTAGTGAAACGTATTGTCATTAACTTCAATGTTTCACAAAAATAATTCCTGTTCACAGATTGGTTTCAACGCAGAACATTCTTGGTGAGTATATATATTTTATGTGAATTATGTATAAATATATAATAATAAATCTTTGATATTCTGATAATATTTTTTATCATATAAGAAATAATTATTTAAAATAAAAAATTAAAAAAATTTTCTTATTTTCAACTATTTTTAACAGAGATGAATATAAAACGCAAATTTGTTACACATAGTATACAAACACAATTAGATCTATATTTTCATTAATATAAAATAACACTTATTGTATTCAAATTTATGTATTTATTGAAACACTGCATATAATGATAAGTAATGAGCAGGGCAGATGCTGCAATCATGTCACACCTGTGGGAGTACATAGTATGTTCGGAGTTTCTGGATCGACAGTAAGAAATACAATTCGTAGTTTGTATTACTTATTCTGCATCCTTTCGTATCTATTGTCTCTGTGCTTCTGAAAGAACTGTTGTATATTATTGTTTATTCCTGTTCTCTCAAGGACTTCTGTGGAAGTAGTTTGGATTGTAACACATGTATTTTTTCTTTTATTTAAGGGGGTAGTCTACTTGACAGCTGAATTTAAAAGTATGTTTGAAAATTTTTTTATGAAGAAAAATTAAGATAGATTTTAAAAAATTATCAATAATCTATTATGACCGGAAAGTGTATCTATACATTTAAATGAGAAAAACGGCTAGTTTTTAGTAGAACAATTTAAATCTATTAAATAATTATATATATATATATAATACATATATAAATCGATGTAAAAAAATTTTTTTTTTCTTTTTTGCAATGTAATATAATATGACGAAATTGAATTTGCATCGCAAATACGATCAAACGGTGACCAAAATGGAAGTCGTGTCGTTGATCTAAATGCAAAAAAAATGCTTCTTAATGAGTTTCTTAATGAATAGACTTGTAATTTTCGTCTGAACCTCAATAATTAATATCTTATGCATATATGTTAATATAGCAACAGTTTGAAAAAATATTTCAAATTTTTTCATTTTCTTATTTGATCTTCCAAAAAAAATAGAAAAAAACCAACGTAGATTGTTGATTAAGTTTCAGACGATATATAATGATATATTTTATCAGTATAATTGTAATTACTTGACTGTAACTACTTAGAATTAATCGTTTTTCATCAATATTTCGATCAATAGTAAAATTTTGATCAATATTTTTTAGAATCGTGATTATCTTATTCATGGTTTCGAGAAAAACGCGTTCAAGGTTTTATGAAACATTTTTTGCTATGTGTCAAAATTCTTGGACTTACTATTAGTCAGGGATATTTTTAATACTAAGTTTTCGAAAAATGCAAAAAAAGTCGATTTTTTTAAGTCCTGAAGAGTAAACTACCTTCTTAAAAGATACTTTTCTTAATTTTTAGTATCTTCAAGCGCTCTTCGCAGCAGTCGTCTTTAAAGTTCTGTGAAGCTTGCTATGCTCATGTTTCAGTCTCCTAAATATTGCGTTTTGCTGGATGCTGCCTTTCTCTACCGGATACTTATGACGAATGCTTTTCACATTTCTCTTTCGCGTTTTATCTTTAATGATTCCTTCTGATATGCTTATTAGGGCTGATGCACCAGTGATTGGAACTCTATGGGAATTTATTATAGCTGCTGATAATACTATCGGGTAATTTTTGTTGTGTGTTGTTACACAGTGTAGTCTAGTGCGAAAAATTACTAATCACTCATTGCTATCATTTCCTAATAATTCCCAATAATTGTATAAATACTTTTATTGTAATTATAATAGAATGATTTTTCTATTTTTTATAACCATATCTGTACATAAATTTTTGTTTGCAAATGCTTGTTAATTTATCAAAATATAATTATCTGCTTGATTGTTATCGCATTTAAAATGTGTGTAATTAAAACTATTTTAAAATAAAAATTATTGCTTAACTAAGATAATTGAATGAAACTGTGATTAGTTAAATTGATGCATACAATAAAATGTGTGTACTTAGATTTGCATGATATTATCAAAATGTTATCTGGAAGGTAAGGGCTACTCGAGTCAATTTGTTTTGTCGATTTTCAATTCATTTCAAATAAAGTATTGATAAATAATAATCATTGTAAACATAGTCCTTATTTTTCAAAATAAGCATGTTAATATAGTTTTCTTCATAACTTTCAATACTTTCAATAAAATAAGATACAGAAGTTTAAAATTCTCTATCGTTTGAGAAATGTATATTATTCTCAGATATAAGGACGGACATAATGCGGGTACTCCGGATTTTGCACCTCCACCTCCAACTCGATTGCAATGGGATTTGAATACCAAATGTATCGAAGCTATTGAGCAATCCTATAATGTAATAAAAATTGCTCCTTTTCTATCTAAATATAATACTGCATTTAACAAATATCATGATTATACAATTGATTTTAAATTCAATAGGTAGCGCACAATATATTAAATGATGTCGAATTACGTGTTTATGTGCACGATGCTTATGGCAAAGGTTTGATGAAAGCTAATTCCATATCACCAGATGCTTATATACAAATGGCATTGCAATTGGCGTATTATCGCGATGCTGGCAAATTTAATTTAACTTATGAAGCTTCCATGACGAGATTGTTCCGAGAAGGTAGAACAGAAACGGTCAGACCATGCACTATTGAATCTTCTAAATGGGTTAAGGCTATGGAAGACAAAACGACAGCGGTATACAAAAACGAAATAATAAATGAAAGGTACAAAGATTCATTCTTCCGGTGTATTTCTAATAGATTTTTTTTCTAACATAGGTATCAGAAAGAGTCAGGTTGTTAATGGATGCAGTAAAAAGACATCAAAGAAGTTACCAAGATGCTATGTGTGGTAAAGGAATAGATAGGCATCTGTTCTGTTTATACGTAGTATCCAAGTACTTAGAAGTAGATTCACCATTTTTGAAGGTAATTGTTTCATTTCCTGTTACACTCGATTATTAAATGTAATCTTATTAAACACGATAAATGCTTTTTATTGCAGAAAGTTCTTAGTGAACCATGGAGATTGTCAACATCACAAACGCCACATGGTCAAACTTCACAATTGGATTTGAAGAAGTATCCTAACTGCATTTCAGCTGGTGGTGGATTTGGTCCTGTGGCCGATGATGGTTATGGCGTTTCTTACATAATTGCGGGAGAAGACCTTCTATTTTTCCATGTTTCTAGTAAACGATCTTCATCAAAAACGGTAAAATAATTAATGTTTTTGATTTTACTACAATCACATAATTCGATTTCATGATAATCGCCTTACATTGTTTATATTATATTTCAATATAATATCAAAGGTATATAGTTGTTTATTTTATAACGATATTATACTTTGTAATAATAAGATAATATAATTTTATTATTTACAGAATGCCGCTAGATTTGCAAAGCAAATCGAAAAAGCACTTGGCGATATGAAAGACTTGCTAGAACAAAAAAAGAAAATACATCAGAACGGATCTGCGTAACTTATTCATTACCTGTAGCAGTCGTCGTGTGCAAGAGTAATTAATTATAGACTACGCAATGAAGTAAAATTTATAATGCCAGATAACTTTTTTGGCTTATGAAAGGAATTGATAATGTAAACATAATTTAATGTTTAAAATATAATTTTCTTAAGTTCATAGGCAATTATTTTAGTACATAAAGGTTATAGGAGAAAATAACGGGCCCAAAATTCAAGATACGTTATAGATATTGCACAGATAGAAGTAGATTTTTATAGAATCATTTCACATTTGTCATATATGTATCATTTATCATAAATATCATCTTTATCATTAAATAATTGTTTACAAGCTGACAATTTATGCGTGATTTACTAACAATGTTGCACAGCAAAAATGTGCACAAAAGTACAAGTCTTGATTGCTTGTGCAAATTTAAAAAAACACTTGACATTAATATACAGGGAGCTAAAAATTGAATGTAAATCTCATTACTTATTGAAACTGTTGACAATTTTCACATATGTGATATAAACAAAAATGCTATCAAAGTTAAAACTTTTAGATATTGGTAACACTGAATTTTGTAAGATTTACCATAAAACGCATATTACATTGCATATCTACTGCAAGTATAAAAACGGTTTAATAATTTTATTATGCATATGTGTATCTGTACTATATCTTAATTTAGCATCAAGAAGTGATTTGTATGCAATGCAATTTACGTATATAAGAAACTATGTTTTTCCCCATGAATATACACAAGTAGACAAGTATTGTTTGTATCTTAATATAAAGAGACATCTCGATCTGTATGATCAGTTTTGTCAATGTAATATTAAATGAGATAGGAATGAGCAACTACGAATATGTGATTATTTCGATTTCTTTTTTAAGCAAATGTTTAAGCGATGCCATATATTGATATGTGCAACTTATCAATGCAAAATGTTTTAATTATAAGTAATTACTAATTGTAAGCAATTTTATACTTAGAAGAGCAGCGTATGATTACATTCTTCTATCTATCATATTTGTTAAAGATATATTTAAAAATACTGGTGCTTTTAAACCATGTTATTATTCTTCGGTGGTGTTACTAAACATTATTAAGATATTTAAGCGTGAGAGGGATGAAATCCAAGATAGGAATATACGTAACATTTTTGTACACTTAATTTCATCTTTGTACATTTACTGAAAGTTCTGATAATGATAATTGTAAAGATGTGAAATTGTACGATAGAATTTCATTTGTTAGCTTTAGGCGACTTTGACATCCATTGTACATAGAACTTTTATAGAAATTACATTACTAGATATTTGCAGGAGAAAACCTGAAAGATCTAAAATATGCTTACCAATCAAGAAAAAAAATGTAATATATTTAAATATTGGCAGAAAAAGAAATACTATCAGATTTAAAGCATTCAAAATATTTTTGTACAATAATGATAATCGATTAATAATTCATTTTGTACTGTTTATTGGCATATTTATAGAATTCTTTTTTATTTCATACAAAAATATGTAATATTTAATTATAATATGAATGAATGTATAATAGAATAAATAAAAAAACTACAGTTGTTTATTTTAATAACAATATCTATCACATCTTTTCTTCTCTCTCATAACGAGAAAAATTTTCATGTCACCATGCCTGAGCACGCGAAATGTGAACTCTGGGATTCGTAAACTTTAATCGCGAATAATTTGAAAACCATTATACCCTCGACATTTTTGTATTAGGATTTTTTTCTTAGAATGTTCCAAAGAATCCGCTCTTAAGAGGGGATCCGAGTTTTTTAGAACACCCTGTATAGTTGATCATGCTCATGTTGCCAGATTCAATCAACAAAGTGCTAAACTAACGTATGGCAACAAAAAAATTGAATTTGAGTTTCAGATTCGTTCTTTCAATTTTTCAAGCGAGATATGTCATAAAAACTATAAAAAAGAGAGTCATTTTTGCCCTACAGAGAATGAGGGTTAAGACTGATGTCTATTCATTATTTCACAACTATTAGAAGCAAGAAAATACATGATTAAATTCTTGCAAGACATAATAAAAATATATTTCAATATAGCAATATTCATAAATGATAGAATAGACTTAAAAAATATGTTGCTAAATATATATATTATATATTTCTATTAATTATTAATTTGTTATAAATTATTAACTTTTACCTATGAATATAGCTAATTAATTTTTGATTTATTTAGGAATAATTCATTTACAGATATATAATTATTACCACATAGGTATTTTAAATATACGAAAAGAGAATGTCTTCATTATGTTTTATTAATTTGTATTCCCGAAAGTGTGTGGAGGTATGTAATGAAACCAACCAATGTATGTTCCAAGAAAAAATATTTGCATGATTTTTTGCTCGTAATAGCGAAAGCCGAGTACAGTCTTAAGCCTTTTGAAAGTAAAATATATTTGACCTTTGTTATTAAATACATTTGACGTGGAAAATGATTTGCAAATATGAATACACCGAACTCGTTGCCGTATATACCAGCTTGAAAACGTTCTGCAATTCACGTACGCACTCGTGTGCATCACAGTTGTGGCTTGTAAGTATAAGATGAACTAGTACATCTTCGTTCATCCTACATCATTATCATTATTACAATTGTATAGCTCTTCACGACGAGGTTGCTCCTACTCTGTCGTTTAACCGACGATTTCAATGTGCCCCTTTTGAGATTGAAAGAACTTTGATATTTTGGCTTATTATCATATTTAGTAAAAACTAGATTTTTAATTGTAACTTTTTTATATTATTTGCATTCTGAACTGACACATATTGATAATTTAGTGTTCTGGATTATAATCGCGATGGCTGTTTCTTTAACATTATTCAACACGCCGTACTTAATTACTTTTGTTTCTTGTCGTTTTAAAGCCATCGTATTAATACCAACGCAAGCCTAGGCTATAATTAAGTTGCAAAACATTTTAATTATTGCAAAAAGTTCCAATGTACATATTTTACAAAAAGGCTTAACGCAGAATGGCGGAAACTCATTTGTTCGTAGCATTCAGCTTCTCTATAACACAGAAAGGATGGAAAACATCGATCGAGATGAAGTACTTCAGTTCTCTGACGCACAACCATGGAAGAAGAGATTCTACCGGTTTCAAGTAAGTTATGGTGTTTCGCCCAATTTGAATATTTTCAAAACAAATACCGAATAGTATTGACGTATCTTTATACATGTATCCTATTCACAGAACAATCTGAAAAGTGGCATTTATCCGGCTTCTTTAAAGAGTTTATGGGTTACTGTGATTTTAATAATAGCGATACACTTTGCTGGTTACAAGATCCCGTATGTCCTTGTTGGGAAAGATTCACCATATATTTCTGGGTACGTCTATATAATTTCAAGTCTCAATTGCAAATTATATACGATTCATTGCACGCGCACGGATTAACAGTAATTTAAAAACCTTTGTTTTTCACGACAGGTCCTCGATACTCGAACACCTGGCAGGCTCCTTCGTAGTTGGGCTATTTCTATGGCTGGCAGTCATATACGCGATTCGGAATACGTTAAAACTGTTATTCTTATATAAAGGATGGATGTATGAGACGAGAGGTAAAGGTCGCAAGCCATCCAAATTAACCCGAGTCTGGCTGTTGTTGGTGAAATTGTTCTCAGGTTGGCATAAGCCTATGCTATACAGTTTCCAAGGATTATTGCCACGATTGCCGCTACCGACAGTACCTGATACTATGGAGAGGGTTAGACAAATAATGTATTTATGATCTTATATTACACATGAATAAGTACTTCTCGCACGCATAAATTGGATTCGATATGTAATTACTTTATTTTATCGCTGGTAATAAATATTTTTATCTAGTTTCTAGTTTAGTTTATAGTCCACAACTGCTCTACACATTTGTGTTTAACATTAATGGAAAAATAAAAGTAATGTACATTATTTATAAATAGTATCTGCAAAACGTACGACCGTTGCTCGATGATGAGAATTACACTCGCATGGAAAAGCTGGCCAACGAGTTCCAAAATGGCATCGGAGTCAAGTTGCAACGTTACTTGATTCTAAAATCTTGGTGGGCTACCAACTATGTGGCTGATTGGTGGGAGGAGTATGTTTATTTGCGCGGAAGATCACCTCTAATAGTCAACTCGAATTTCTATGCAATGGAACCCATCTTGTGGCAGCCTACGAATGTGCAAGCCGCGCGAGCCGCAGGTTCAATATGGTTCTGTTTACAATTTAGACGTCTTATCGAACGCCAAGAGTTAAAACCGGTTAGTCATTCTTTTTAATAATTACTATTATGTTAAAAATAGAAACATTTTCATACGTTTAGCAAAGGCGCGTGCAAAAATAGTCTCCGTTTTTATTCAAATTTCTTTGAGAAAGAAATATATAAAGCATAAAGTAAAAAGTGCATATTACTATTATGTTACAAATACAAATTTAATCTCACGAATGAAAGGTTTATGTTTAAAACATTGCATATATACATTTTTAGATTCTAATCCAAGGATTAATACCATTGTGTTCTTGGCAATATGAAAGATTATTCAACACTACACGAATTCCTGGAATTGAGTGTGACAAAATTGTGCATTATCAGGATGCTAAACATATTGTAGTATATCATAAGGGCAGATATTTCAAGATTTTAATTTATTATCGAAATAGAATTCTTCAAGCCTGCGAGATAGAAATGTATGTTATTATTTTATCGATATGTATTTTTATTACACACGTGTATCATGATAACATTGTCTTACAGTCAGATTCAACAAATTTTGGATGATAATTCAATACCGTCGGAAGGAGAGGAGAAATTGGCTGCTTTAACAGCTGGCGAAAGAACTGCCTGGGCGAAGGCCAGGAAAGACTTCTTCGCGAAAGGTGTAAATAAGACTTCTTTGGATATTATTGAGAAAGCTGCATTTGTGGTCGCATTGGATGATATACCTCATGAATACGATCCAGTACGTTACCTAATGAAACAAAAACATTTTAAATAATTTAAATATTGAATATATTTGCAATATACATATATATAATATCATTTCGTATTTCAGAAGCATCCAGAAAAGTTGGATCATTTTGGTAGAGCCCTATTACATGGAAAAGGATATGATCGATGGTTCGATAAATCTATCACGCTGTGCATTGGAAGCAATGGCAGAGTGAGTTATATCTATTATATTTTTAGATAATTATGCATATTATATCTTCGTATAATTGTGTAATAAAATTAATTATCATTAACCGTAATGTTTCATAAAAATAATTCTTATTCACAGGGTGGTTTCCACGCAGAGCATTCTTGGTGAGTATATATTTTATGTGAATTATGTATAAATAATGATAATTCTTTGATATCCTCATGAGATTTTTTAAAATTTTAAAAATAATTATTTAAAGTTAAAAATTTAGAAAATTTTCCATTTTTCATCTATTTTTAATACAGAGGAATATAAAACGCAAATTTATTATACATAGTATATTACGAACATATTTAAATCAATATTTTCATTAAAATAAACCTTATTGTATACAAATAGTATTTGTATACAAATATTGTATAAAAAATTTATGCATTTATTAAAACACTGCATATAATGATAAGTATAAATGAACAGGGCAGATGGTGCAATCATATCACACCTGGGGGAGTACCTAACATGTTCAGAGTTTCTGAATCGACCGTAAGAAATATAATCTGCAGTTTATATTACTTAATCTGCATTCTTATTTATTTATTTTCTGTTGTGCTTCTGAAAGAACTGTTGTATATTATTATCTATTCCTGATAACATAAACATAGGCCTTATTATTCAAAATAAGCATGTTATTATACCGTTTTTTTTCCATAAATTTCAATAGTTTCAATAAAATAAGATATAGATCAAATTTTAAAATTATCATCTGAGAAATGTATATTATTCTCAGATATAAGGACGGACATAATGTAGGTACTCCGGAATTTGCACCTCCACCTCCAACTCGATTGCAATGGGATTTAAATACCAAATGTATCGAAGCTATTGAACAATCCTGTAAGGTAATAAAAATTACTCTTTTCCTGTCTAAATGTAATACATGTACTGCATTTAACAAATATCATGATTATATAACAATTGAAAATTCAACAGGTAGCGCATAGTATATTAAATGATGTCGAATTACGTGTTTATGTGCACGATGCTTATGGCAAAGGTTTGATGAAAGCTAATTCCATATCACCAGATGCTTATATACAAATGGCATTGCAATTGGCGTATTATCGCGATGCTGGCAAATTTAATTTAACTTATGAAGCTTCCATGACGAGATTGTTCCGAGAAGGTAGAACAGAAACGGTCAGACCATGCACTATTGAATCTTCTAAATGGGTTAAGGCTATGGAAGACAAAACGACAGCGGTATACAAAAACGAAATAATAAATGAATGGTACATACATAGATTTATTTTCCCATGTATTTCTAATAAATTTTTCTGTTTACATAGGTAATAGAAAGAGTCAAGTTATTAATGGATGCAGTAAAAAGGCATCAAAAAAATTATCTAGATGTTATGTGTGGTAAGGGAATAGATAGGCATTTATTCGGTTTATACGTAGTATCCAAGTACTTAAAAGTAGATTCACCATTTTTGAAGGTAATTGTTTCATTTCTTGTTGTTCAATTATTAAATGTAATCTTATTAAACACGATAAATGCTTTTCATTGCAGGAGGTTCTAAGTGAACCATGGAGATTGTCAACATCACAAACGCCACATAGCCAAACTTTATTAGTGGATTTTAATAAGTATCCTAACTGCCTTACAGCTGGTGGTGGATTTGGTCCTGTAGCCGATGATGGTTATGGCGTTTGTTACTTAATTGCGGGAGAAAACCATCTATTTTTCCATGTTTCTAGTAAACGATCTTCGTCAAAAACGGTAAAATAATTAATGTTTTCGATTTTACTACAATCACATTTTATAATTCGGTTTCATGATAATTGCTTTATATTATTTAATGTTTTAAATATTTTTGTTGTTTCTATTATATTTCAATATAGTATCAAATATAGTATATAGTTATTAATTTTATAATGATAATCATACTTTCTAATAATAAAATAATGTCAATATTTACAGAATGCCGCTAGATTTGCAAAGCAAATCGAAAAAGCACTCAGCGATATGAAAGACTTGCTGGAACAAAAAAAGAAATTACATCAGGAAGGATCTGCTTAACTTGTTTGTTACCTGTCATCGTGTGCAAAAATAATTAATTACAGGCTACGCTATGAAGCGGAATTTATAACGCCAGATAACTTTTTTTGGTTTATGGAAGGATTTGATAATACAAACATAATTAAATACTTAAAATATAATTTTCTTAAGTCTTTCTTTGGCAATTATTTTAGTAGATAAAGGTTATACGACAAAATAACGGGTCCAAAATTCAAGATATGTTATAGATATTTTACATATAGGAATAGATTTTCATAGAATTATTTCGCATTTATTTTATGTACACACTGAGAAAAATGTCCGGAGAATAACGATCGAATTATCCTGTTAAAAAGTAAGAAACGGATATTTACGATTATTTAGAACGGAATATCCGGAAATGAACGGATAATCTGTTAAAAAACCGTCACTTTTTTCCATTGTTTATTTCCGATCTGAATAATCGTAATATCTGTTTGTTACTTTTTAACAGGATAATCCAATCGAACATTTTTCTCAGTGTATATACAATATATATACCATATATATACATACATATATATATATATATATAATTTATCATAAATTTCATCTTTATTAAAAAATATTATAAATGTTTATAAACTGACAATTTATGCGTGATTTACTAATTTCGATGGTGTTATTAAACATTATTAAGATATTTAAGCGTGAGAAGGATGAAATCGAAGATAGGAATATACATATACGTAACATTTTTGTACATTTAATTTCATCTTTGTATATTTTAATTTACTAAAAATTTTGATAATGATATTTATAAAGATGTGAAATTGTATGATAGAATTTCATTTGTTAGCTTTAAACAACTTTGACATCCATTGCACATAGAAATTTTATAGAAATTACTATGTGAAAGAGAAAATCTGAAAGATCTAAAATATGCTTACTAATCAAGAAAAAAATGTAATATATAGTATTTAAATATTGGCAGGAAAAGAAATACTATCAGATTTAAAGCATTCAAAATATTTTTGTACAATAATGATAATCGATTAATAATTCATTTTGTACTGATTATTGGTATATTTATAGAATTCTTTTTTTATTTCATACAAAAATATATAATATTTAATTATAACATGAATAAATGTATAATATAATAAATGAAAAAAATTACAGTTGTTTATTTTAATGACAATATCTATCACATCTTTTCCTCTCTTTCTTAACGAAAAATAAGAAATTTTCAAAAATATCAGAAATGTGCAAGAATGATACTATGTGAATATTATGATTTTTTTAATAGCGTATGCTTTACATGGTTGAACATTCACTTTAGCTTCAGTGATCGGTGATATTACTGCATTTCGTAATATTGAATGAAGAAATATTGTGTTAACGGTTTGTTAGGTTTTACCCATCCACTGGGATCCATTATAGTTCAGCCCTTCGTGCACAAAGTTTAACTTCTTTCAGTAAAGCTTCGACTTCCAGTCTAAAAGAATACATATTAATATTTCATATCAACAGTGCTGTTGCACAACTACTAAGAATGAAATTATAATAAGATAAATCTTTGTTTTTCCGTAGTTTTTTCTATAAATTTCTATTTATTATATTGACATATAGAATGTTAATAACAAAGGTCATATATAACTTTATGTAGCTAAGTGGCCTCACTTGTTAACTATTTCAGGAGTTTTCTTTAAGACTGGTCTATTCATCATTTCACTACTATTAGAAGCAAGAAATAATAATTCTTGCAAGACATAATAAAATAGAAATATATTTCAATATAGCAATATTCTTAAATGATAGAACAGATTTAAAAAATATATTGCTAAATATATATATTAATATATATTTCTATTATTTATTAATTTGATATAAATTATTAATTTTTAGCTGTGAATATATAATTTATTTAACTTTTGGTTTATTTAGGAATAATTCATTTCCAGATATATAATTATTACTATATAGGTATTTTAATATACGAAAAGGGAATGTCTTCATTATGTTTTATTAATTTGTATTTTCGAAAGTATGTGGAGGTATGTAAAGAAACCAACCAACGTATGTTCCAAGAAAAAAAATTCGCATGATTTTTTGCTTCTGCTATCGTAATTCGACATTGTGATGAAAACTGGAGCACAGATTTACTCGATAAAAATTTTTTTGTAATGATATATAAATTATATGTACATAAATGGGTATATAATTACACAAAATTATGTATTAAATATGACCATAGATAATTATATACAAATTATGCATACTGATGAGAAAGTTTTAAAAAAATCACACCAAGTTATAAAAATAAATAATGAGGAATTTATATATAAATAATGCATAAGCATTAGACAGCATTATATAAAATTATATATAATTATGTAACGAATATTATATATATATATATTTATATAATTTCTATAACTTTTATGTAACTAAATACGATTACGTAAGAAAAATTTTTTATCGGATAGAAATATTACGAATGGATTTATAGTTTCAGAAAAAAAGTAGAATGGTGGGAGAGGAATGATAAAAGTTAGGTGTAAGGATTTAAACCGAGTACAGGCTCGGGCATTCTTTTGAAAGTCGAAGATATAAGACCTTTGTTATAAAGTAAGTTTGCTGTGGACAGTGATTTGCACAAAAAAGTACACCGAACTCGTTGCCATATGATGACCCGTATATACTAGCTAAGAGACGTTCTGCAATTCACATACGCACTCGTGTGAACCACAGTTGCGGCTTTTAAATAAGGTCAATTGGTACATCTGCCTTCACCCTGCATCGTTATCAACATTACAATCGCCTAGCTCTTCATGACGAGGTTGCTCCTTCTATGTCGTTTAATCGACGTTTTCGACGTGCATCTTTCAAGATTGAAGTAACTTTGATATTTTGCCTTATTATCATATTTAGTAAAAACTAAATTTTTTATTTTAACTTTTTTATATTATTTGCATTCTGGACTGACATATATCTTGATATTCTTGTGTTCGGGATAATATCGATGGCTGTTTTTTTAACATTATTCAGAACGCTGTATTATTTACTTTTTGTTATCGCTTTAACACCAACGCAAGTCTTGGTTATAATTCAGTTGCGAAACATGCTAATTATTGAAAAAATTCCAATGTACATATTTTACAAAAAGGCTTAACGCAAAATGGCGGAAGCCCATTCGTCCGTAGCATTCAGCTTCTCTATAACACAACGAAAGATGGAAAACTTCGATCAAGATGGTCACTTTGTCTGGTTCTCTGGTGCACGATCGTGGAAGAAGAGATTCTTCGGGTTTCAAGTAAGTTATGGTGTTTTGGCCAATTTGAATATACTCAAAACAAATATTGAATTTTATTTACGCATCTTTATACATGTATCCTATTCACAGAACAACCTGAAAAATGGCGTTTATCCGGCTTCTATAGAGAGTCTATGGGTCACTGTGATTTTAGTAACGGTGATACACTTTGCTGGTTACAAGGTCCCATACGACCTCGTTGGGAAAGATTTACCATATATTTCTGGGTACGTCTATATAATTCCAAATCTCAATTGCAAATTATATACGATTCATTGCACGCGCACGGATTAACAGTAATTTAAAAACCTTTGTTTTTCACGACAGGTCCTCGATACTCGAACACCTGGCAGGCTCCTTCGTAGTTGGGCTATTTCTTTGGCTGGCAGTCATATACGCGATTCGGAATCTGTTAAAACTGTTATTGGTATATAAAGGATGGATGTATGAGACGAGAGACAAAGGTCGCAAGCCAACCAAATTAACCCAAGTCTGGCTGTTACTGATAAAATTGTTCTCAGGTTGGCATAAGCCTATACTCTATAGTTTCCAAGGATTCCTACCACGATTGCCGTTACCGACAGTACCTGATACTATGGAGAGGGTTAGACAAATAATGTATTTATGATCTTATATTACACATGAATAAGTACTAGCTTCTCGCACGCATAAGTTGGATTCGATATGTAATTACTTTTTATCGCTGGTCAAATAAATATTTTTATCTAGTGTCTAGTTTAATTTATAGTCCACAACTGTTCTAGGCATTTCTCTGTAATGGAAAAATAAAAGTATTGTATATTTAAATAGTATCTGAAGAGCGTACGGCCGTTGCTCGATGATGAGAATTATGCTCGCATGGAAAAGCTGGCCAACGAGTTCCAGAATGGCATCGGAGTTAAGTTGCAACGTTACTTAGTTGTAAAATCTTGGTGGGCTACCAACTATGTGACTGATTGGTGGGAGGAGTATGTTTATTTGCGTGGAAGATCACCTCTAATAGTCAACTCGAATTTCTATGCAATGGACTCCATCTTCTCGCATCTTACGAATGTGCAAGCCGCGCGAGCCGCAGGTTCAATATGGTTCTGTTTACAATTTAGACGTCTTATCGAACGCCAAGAATTAAAACCGGTTAGTCATTCTTTTTAATAATCACTATTATATTAAAAATAGAAACATTTTCATACATTTAGTAAAAGCGCGCGAAAATAGTCTCCATTTTTATTCATTTTTGGGAANAGCGCGCGAAAATAGTCTCCGTTTTTATTCATTTTTGGGAAAGAAATATATAAAGCATAAAGTAAAAAGTACATATTACTATTATGTTACAAATACAAATTTAATCTCACGAATGAAAGGTTTATATTTAAAACATTGCATATATACATTTTTAGATTCTAATCCAAGGATTAGTACCATTTTGTTCTTGGCAATATAAAAGATTATTCAACACTACACGAATTCCTGGAATTAAGTGTGATAAAATTGTGCATTATCAGGATGCTAAACATATTGTAGTATATCATAAGGGCAGATATTTCAAGGTTTTAATTTATTATCGAAATAGAATTCTTCAAGCCTGCGAGATAGAACTGTATGTTATTATTTTATCGATATGTATTTTTATTACACACGTGTATCATGATAACATTGTCTTACAGTCAGATTCAACAAATTTTGGACGATAATTCAATACCGTCGGAAGGAGAGGAGAAATTGGCTGCTTTAACAGCTGGCGAAAGAACTGCCTGGGCGCAGGCCAGGAAAAATTTCTTCGCGAAAGGTGTAAATAAAGCTTCTTTGGATATTATTGAGAAAGCTGCATTTGTGGTTGCATTGGACGATGTACCTTATGAATATGATCCAGTATGTTTTATGTAATAAAATAAAAATATTTTAAATAAACATTGATTATATTTGCAATATAATTATTATGTCATTTCGCGTTTCAGAAGCATCCAGAAAAATTGGATCATTTTGGTAGAACCCTATTACATGGAAAAGGATATGATCGATGGTTCGATAAATCTATCACGCTGTGCATTGGAAGCAATGGCAGAGTGAGTTATATCTATTATATTTTTAGATAATTATGCATATTATATCTTTGTATAATTGTGTAATAAAATTAATTATCATTAACCGTAATGTTTCATAAAAATAATTCTTATTCACAGGGTGGTTTCCACGCAGAGCATTCTTGGTGAGTATATATTTTATGTGAATTATGTATAAATAATGATAATTCTTTGATATCCTCATGAGATTTTTAACAATATTAAAAATAATTATTTAAAGTTAAAAATTTAGAAAATTTTCCATTTTTCATCTATTTTTAATAAAGAGGAATATAAAACGCAAATTTGTTATTCATAGTATATTATGAACATATTTAAATCTATATTTTCATTAAAATAAGCCTTATTGCATACAAATATTGTATAAAAAATTTATGCATTTATTAAAACACTGCATATAATGAGAAGTATAAATGAACAGGGCAGATGGTGCAATCGTATCACACCTGGGGGAGTACGTAACATGTTCAGAGTTTCTGAATGGACAGTAAGAAATCTGCAGTTTATATTACTTATTCTGCATCCTTATTTATTTATTTTCTCTTGTGCTTCTGAAAGAACTGTTATATATTATTGTCTATTCCTGATAATATATAAACTTAGTCCTTATTATTCAAAATAAACATATTACTATATAGTTTTCTTCATAAATTTCAATACTTTCAATAAAATAAGATACAGATCTAAGTTATAATTCTCAATCATCTGAGAAATGTATACTATTCTCAGATATAAGGACGGACATAATGTGGGTACTCCGGAATTTGCACCTCCAGTTCCAATTCGATTGCAATGGAATTTAAATACCAAATGTATCGAAGCTATTGAGCAATTCTATAAGGTAAAAATTTGCTATTTTCCTATCTAAATATAATGAATGTATTTAAATATAATACTTCATTTAACAATAGGTAGCGCACAATATATTAAATGATGTCGAATTACGTGTTTATGTGCACGATGCTTATGGCAAAGGTTTGATGAAAGCTAATTCCATATCACCAGATGCTTATATACAAATGGCATTGCAATTGGCGTATTATCGCGATGCTGGCAAATTTAATTTAACTTATGAAGCTGCCATGACGAGACTGTTCCGAAAAGGTAGAACAGAAACGGTCAGACCATGCACTATTGAATCTTCTAAATGGGTTAAAGCTATGGAAGATAAAACGGCAACGGTACAAAAACGAAATTATAAATGAAACATTACAGTACAAAGATTCATTGTTCCGTGTATTTCTAATAGATTTTTCTAACATAGGTATCAGAAAGAGTCAGGTTGTTAATGGATGCAGTAAAAAGACATCAAAGAAGTTACCAAGATGCTATGTGTGGTAAAGGAATAGATAGGCATCTGTTCTGTTTATACGTAGTATCCAAGTACTTAAAAGTAGATTCACCATTTTTGAAGGTAATTGTTTCATTTCCTGTTACACTCGATTATTAAATGTAATCTTATTAAACACGATAAATTCTTTTTATTACAGGAAGTTCTAAGTGAACCATGGAGATTATCAACATCACCATCGCCACATAGCCAAACTTTATTAGTGGATTTTAAGAAGTATCCTAACTGCCTTACAGCTGGTGGTGGATTTGGTCCTGTAGCCGATGATGGTTATGGCGTTTCTTACGTAATTGCTGGAGAAAACTTTCTATTTTTCCATGTTTCTAGTAAACGGTCTTCGTCAAAAACGGTAAAATACTTAATGTTTTCGATTTTACTACAATCATATGTTATATACATATAATTCGGTTTCATGGCAATTGCTTTGTATTATTTCATATTTTAAATATTTACATTTTTTCTATTATATTTTAATATAGTATCAAATATAGAACATAGTTATTTATTTTATAACGATAATTATACTTTCTAATAATAAAATAATTTCAATATTTACAGAATGCCGCTAGATTTGCAAAGCAAATCGAAAAAGCACTTAGCGATATGAAAGACTTGCTGAAACAAAAAAAGAAAATACATCAGGACGGATCTGCTTAACTTATTCATTACCTATAGCAGTCGTCGCGTCGTATGTAAAAGTAATTAATTATAGACTACGCAATGAAGCGGAATTAATAACGTCAGATAACTTTTTTGGTTTGTGGAAGCATTTGATTATATAAACATACTTTAATGCTGAAAATATAATTTTCTTAAGTTTTTCATGTACAATTATTTAGTAGATAAAGGTTGTGAGACAAAATAACGGGTCCAAAATTCAAGATACGTTATAAATATTGCACGTATAGAAATACCCCGATAAGACAATATTTTTTGAATTATATGACGAAATCTTGCATAAAAATTACAATCGGCAATTATGTAGGTACATTTACAAAAATAGGTGTAGAAGTATTGACCTTTTTTAAAATATTGATTATTATTTGTTCAATTAATTTCGAGATAGTATTTCAGTAAAACTATAACGATATAGCGAATCATCTTAGTGATATATTTGCAAAATTAAGTTTGGAAAAAAATTGTTCAGTAATTAAAAAATCTATTTTTAACTACGTTATGTGTAAAACATTTAGAAATATAATTAATCCAAATAAATGTTTACAAAAATGCACAATTATTCCTAAATTATGTAGAAATATTGCTGTATGAAATAGTACACATTCAGCATTTTAAATGAAAAATCAAATTTTTGAAATAATTGTAAAATATTTATATCTCAAATTTAGATCTATCTAATTTTTGATAAATATTATTTAGAGATTTTATATCGATAAAACTGCTTTGTTCTAATATATCATCTTAGCGCACTTATTCAAAATTTTCGTCAATTCCTGATGCTATTATTGTACAATATTCACACAATATGCCTATCGAGGGAATAAGTTAAACTGAGATCAAAGTTAATCTACATTGGTGGAAATGGGTGTTAGTTATTCTGGATGGATTAAACACGGATCTTTGGCATGGAGAGCAAATTCCCGACTTCTTATACCACATCGTCACCAACATATTAAATAATAATAATCCCTGCCAAATTTCAGCTCAATCGTACAATGGAAACCTATGCCCTCGGCTCGTTGAATATTTGAATTCCCTTGTATTAAACTTTCAACGTTGGTTTCTAAAGCGTATTTTTCAAAAGTCGGCCTAGAAGACCTTTCTTTTTTCTTTATATGTGTTTCTTACTGTTCTGCATCGTTTGAGACCTTATACGTCTCATTTAAACAATTAGGTGAATTGTTAATGATTAAAACAAAAATAGTTATTATGTTTTTCGATTTTTTGAGCTGGTAAAATGATCCATGGACTGAAAAAGTATTATTAGTATGTTTGGGGACAAAATGAATATTAAACATGAATTTCGCCTGTTTTTATTAATAGCGCGAATTTTTACATTTAACATTACAAAATAACTAATAATTATATTATAAACGCAATTGTTAGTCGTTGACACCATCTTCAATAAATTCAAGTCACTACTTATACAGAACAAAGCTTGCAGCAATGTTCTAAAAATATTGTATACTGTACTTTACTCACGTTGAGTACGCGCCACCGTTATTAGACGGACACGAAGAGTTCTACTTTTATAATTAAAAAAATTATAAGATAGAATAAAAGGTGCAGTGTTAGAGAATTTTCTGGATTTAATTCTTTACTCTTAATATTTTAATAGTGGAATTTTTCCTATTCAATATTCGATATTATGCATAATGACTTTAAGAAATAATTTGCTTGGAATAATTTCCTATAAGATATATCTTGTCACGCAAATTATTTCTTGAATTTCTTTATTACGCGTAACATCGAATAAGAAAAATTTCACTATTAATTTCAAGAGCAAAGAATTAAAGCCAGAAAATTCTCTAACGGTGTGCCTTTTATTCCATTTTGTGATTTTTTTAATTATGAGAAGTAGAATTCTCTTCGTATCTATCTAATGACGTGTACTGCTCATTGATAAAGTACATTATACAATATTTTTGGAACGTTGTTGCAAGCTTCTTACTGTATAAGTAATGACTTGGACTTATTCAAGGTCATTTTTGGTGCCAATGATTAATAATTACATTTATAATTATTAGTTATTTTGTAATGTTAAATGTAAAAAACTGCTCTTTTAATCAAAACATGTCTCGTTCGACATTCATTTTATTCCCCAAACACACTAATAATACTTTTTCAGTTCATGGATTAATTTTACCAGCTCAAAAAAATCGAAAAACGTAATAACTATTTATCTTTATTTTAATCATTAACAATTCACCTAATTGTTTAAATGAGACGTATAAGATCTCAAGCGATGCGAAACACCAAACATACATATAAAAAAAAGAAAAGTCCTCTAGATCGATTTTTGTGGAGAATACGTCTTAGAAACCAACGTTAAAAGTCTAATACAAAGGAATTTAAATGTTCAACCGAGCACAAGTTCCCGTGGTCCGATCGAAGTTTGGCAGGGATTATATTTTTATAAATTGGAATCATTTTGGGAGGTGCAGCAAAAAAAATTCAAAAATTGAAAAATAAGGACCACCCTAATACACACACACACACGCGCGCGCGCGCGCGCGCCCATGTGTGTGTGATGCATAAGAATTAGACAACATTATATAAAATTATACATAATTACATAACGGATTATACATTTTAATAATATTACGTAATTAAATATGATTATATGTTAGAAAAATCTTTTATCGGATAAGAATATTACGAATGGATTTACAGTTTCAGTAACGAAACAGAACGGTGGGAAAAATCGCCTGGGTGCACCCAGATATCATTTCATTCTTATTGTTTATCAAATGTTAAACAAGGATAAAATGATATCTGAGTGCACCCGCACGATTTCTGAACGCAACCCTGTGGTGCACACGAGTGCATACGTGAATTGTAGAACGTTTTCAAGCTTATATATACAAGCCATCATATAGCAACGAGTTCGGTGTATTTTTATGTGTAAATCACTGTTCACGGCAGACTTACTTAATAACAAAGGTCAAATATATTTGACTTTCAAAAGAATCCCTGAGGCTCTACTCGGCTTAAAGCCTTGCACATAACTTTTATCGTTCCTCTCCCACCGTTCCGTTTTTTTACTGAAACTATAAATCCATTCGTAATATTCCTATCCGATAAAAGATTTTTCTTACATAATCATATTTATTTTACATATAATTTCTTACATAATCATATTATAATTACATAAAATTATAAATATGTATACAAATACGTATAATCCGTTATATAATTATGTATAATTTTATATAATGTCTAATTCTTATGCGTCACATATACATACACACACACACACACGCACACACACACACACACACACACACGCACGCACGCACGCACGCACGCACGCACCCACGCACACACACGCACGCACGCACGCACGCACGCACGCACACACACATGGTTTTTAAGTATAAGGTCAACTAGTACATCTGCGTTCAAGTGCATCGTTATCATTATTACAATTGCGTAGTTCTTCATGACGAGGTTGCTCCTACTCTGTCGTTTAATCGACATTCTCGATGTGCTCTTTCGAGATTGAAGGAACTTTGATATTTTGCGCTATTATCATATTTAGTAAAAACTGGATGTTTAATTGTAACTTGTTTATATTATGTGCATTTTGGACTGACATTTTGGCAGGCTTGGGTAGTAACTAGTTAAAAAGTTAAACAAAAAGTTAAAAAGTTAATAACTTTTAA
>QKQZ01028912.1:0-11340 GCA_003595255.1 Solenopsis fugax
GCGCGTTATATTGAATCTTTATATTCACTGTCCGTCCGCGCGTTATATTGCATCTTTATATTCGCTATCCGTCCGCGCGTTGCATCTGAATGTTCTGTTCGACGTCCGTCCGCGCGTACTGAAGTTTCTGTACATACACCAAGCATACAATAAACGACCTGTCTCGTTATTAATAATTTCGCGTCTCGGTTTTCTTTTACTCTCCGTTCATATCCGCTTCTCCTTCCTCCCGCGCGAACTCTTTCCCGTGCACCGGTTCCGACTGAGTTAGTTCCGCNGATAATTTCGCGTCTCGGTTTTCTTCTACTCTCCGTTCATATCCGCTTCTCCTTCCTCCCGCGCGAACTCTTTCCCGTGCACCGGTTCCGACTGAGTTAGTTCCGCGCACGGAAAGTCGGTTTATTTTATTATAAAGAACTAGATATAAGCGAGTGAGGCGCACGCGCCAATTTGAGTGTCACAAGATGAGCGTTTATTCATTAAATTTAATCTGTTTTCCTACAAAAACTATTGTCCGGACACAATTTTGACAAAGGAAAAAGTTGTTTCTTTTAGCATGAAGAATCATGTTTAGAACTCCATGAAATTTTGAGACACCCTGTATATACATATATGTACATAATCATGTACATACACGCGCGCGTACGTGCATGCGTGCGTGTGTGTGTGTGTGTGGGGGGGAGGGTGCGTGCGCGTGTGTGCGCGTGTACGGTATTCCACGACAGATCAACCACATCCTAACTAAAATTGTTTAAAAAATATCGAATAATGACCTTGGTTTCATCCGTCAAATAAAAAACTTAATTTTTTCTTCATTATTTTCCCAGCAAACATGATGACGTATTAATCTCAAAAGTATAATACGTATTTTTTATGATTATTGTAAGTGGCCCATAATGTACAGTTTTTTCTACGTGATTTTAATGTCGTTTTAATTATACTCCATTATTATTTCTATGTATCGTTTCAAATATGATGGAAAAATTTTACTGAAATTTCGTTAAAATTTAGCTGCAATTTTACTAAAATAAGTTTTTCAGAAAAAATAGTGAAAAGTCATTGAAATTGAATTGATACTTCTCGACTTTATCTGGAAATTATTTAAAATTTCTTTGACATTTTTGCTAAAATGATTTTTACTCAAATTATTGAATGTGTGCTAAAAATTCTGTAAAACTTCTGTAAAATTGAATTAAAATTTCTCCGAAAATTGTTCTGAAAATTTAATAGTATTTCTCTGGAAATATTGAAATTTTTCTGATATCTTTGCTAAAAATAGTTTTCAATTAATTTGTTGAATAGTCGCTGAGAAATTAAATCAAAATTTCTCTGAAAATTTTTTAAAAAATTTAGTGATATTTGTCTCAATACATCAAGATTTCTTTAACATTTTGCTAAAATGTTGCAAAATATGTGCTGCTGAAATATAAACGTGAAAATTGAAAGTCGCGGAAGTTGTTCAACCGTGAGCAGTACGCGACATTACCATTAAGTGGGCACTAGGTTCTGTATTTCTCATAAGTAAAAAACTACAAGGTATTTTTGTACAACAATAAAAGGTGCAGCATTACGTGACTTTTTACTTTTGTTTAAACAAGAGTATTCTTGAAATAAGACGATTCTATTTCAACAGATTTCTTGACAGCAAGTTCCCAAAATTGGACTCCAGAGTGAAAGAAAAGACAATTTTTACAGTTTTATTGAAACTTATTTGAATTTGAAATAAATTTGAATTTTAATGATTATTTTCATAAAATTATGTTAAAATTTCGCTGAAGTGTTCTAAAACGTAGAACAATTTCAGAACATTTTTAGTGATGTTTCAGTTAATTTTCTGGCAAAATTTTTCCATCAGAAATGCCATACATAGTGACATAATTTGTATAACATAGATTATATTACATAGTTTGTTAATTGTAATTATATAATATAAAGATAAAGAATTCTACTTAGATTTTATCAAGACGTACATTTAATGTTACGTTCAAACATGTACAAAAAGCTATTCCGCATATGTAAAAATGAATGAAAACTTTGTGTTCACATTTATGAAAAGATGTTAAGGCTTCTGACTCCTCAGCCGAAAACTCCACATTGACGGTGGCGACGTAGTATCGCGGAAAAAATTAGAACTAATAGATGTAAAACGTGACATGTTGACGATTAACATTTGTCTTGCATGTCATTATGTGTTTCATTGTAAAAATGTGACTTGTTTCGTATTTACCAAATTCGTAAAAATGGGCCGCAATTAAAGCTATTTTTAAATTTTATACATAAAAGTACATTTTTCACTCCTTTCAACAGTTGTTCGTGTGTTTTTCTGCCTGAATTCACTTTACGTGCTTTTTATGACTGTTTACTGATTGTTACACGGAAAAAGGAGAGTTAAGACCCCTTCTTATAATTGTTTTAAAACGATTTCATTATTTTGTTTTATCCAAATTCTCTTTATTTACAAATGCCACAGATCAAACTTCAGCTTAACCGTCTGTTTCTTATCTAAATAGGCTTCATTTCACCCCAGCGAGAAATGACTCATCGAATCAACGTGAAATTAATGTTAAAATCATCGATATTACATTGTATCAAAATAATGCTCGATATTTGTATTTTTAATTTTTAAGTTCATACGAATAACTATCGCATACGAAAGTGGCAGTTTTGTATATGATCGACCAAGTCAAAAAACTATTATATCATTTTCATATGCGACAGTTATTCATATGTGCTCAAGAATAAGATTTTCGTAACCCAATTTAACACAGTAAGGAAACAGTATTCGAAATCGAATCATTCTGAGTCGATAATTCATCGAAAGGTGTGACATAAATCAATCGAAATCGATAAGTATTTTTATTAATTTTCAATAAATGTTTTCGATGTCGAGTCGACATCGATTCGATGAGTCATTTCTCGCTGTGACGGGCCTTTTACGACTATTTACTAACTATCAGGGAAGAAAAGGATGGTTGAGGCCCATTTACAAGTTTTAAAGCGATCTCATTATTCTGTTTTATCCAAATTCTTTTTATTTACAAATACTACGGATCAAACTTATACGTGTTTTTTCTTTTATGACGTCACAACTTCAATATGGCCGCAGCGACTTGTCAGGAGCCTTAATATTTTGTTTTTAATTACTGTTTGATATTAATATTAATCATGTTAATATTTTCTTTTTGATAACTATTTTATGTTAATATTTGCTTTTTGATCATCTTTTTGATAACTATTGAACTGATCACGGATATGTGATCACGGATCCATTAACATTAATTATTCATAATTCATCACAAAGTGTGTCAGTTCTCATACGATCACAGAAGTCAAGCAACATTTTTAATGGTCCTGGCTTGGATGGATGACCATTAGATATGAGTATGGCTTGAGAAGAATGATCGTTTGGGAATACCGCAAATTCTTTATTCCGAGTACTTTTTTATTCATAATTTTGTCGTGTGTATTCTGGAATGTTATACGAAGGAATCAATAAAATTTGTTTTATTTGTAAAGTATATATTTGATATGTATTTGGTAAAAAATAACGCCTTTTAGATGAATTTGAACAACGTTATGGGTAGATATATATAACATTTTGTTATTTTTATATTCTATTGACGTTATATTTTGGTTATTAAGAACTTAACTAATAATGAGAAATTCATAACGATTTGTTAATCGTGTTTGCTGGGTTTTTATTTGAATCTACATTCTTTTTCTTACAAATAAAGTACAATAATTATTTTATTTAATATAATTTTGTATACCGAATGGAATATTTGAATATGTTCTATTCCTCTGATAATTTTATTATTAAAAGTATAAGATATATTTTTAAATAATAATTTATAGTATGAACGTGTAAACTCTATACTGATATGCAGGGTTGGCAAAGTTATTTTATAAAAGTAACTCGTTACCGTTACCGTTCTTCTCTCCAAAAAGTAACTTGTTACCGTTACTCGTTACTGATTTTAAAAAGTACTCGTTATCGTTACCGTTACTAAAAAATTAACGAATCGTTACTATTTTCGTTACTTATTTTTACATTAATAAAATATAATATATACAAGTTACTGAGATAAATATAAATAGAATTTTTTTATCTTCTAATAAAGGAATAGAGTTTCAAAATATATGTATATTAAATACACATAATTTTAAGTCAATATTTATTTATTATTGCGAATGTAGTTGCGAAGTAATAGTGAGTTTATTTAAAATTAAAAATTTTTTTAATCACTGTTATAAAGTACTCTTCAAGCCATTTAACTTTTAATTAGAACATTTTTCTCTATCTCTTACAGTTTCGACGATATACGCTTCGAAAGAAGAAAACCGATTTTCTTCAAAGGGGTATTTCACCCCTAAAAGTGAAAATGGGCACGTATAAAAAAATATGTGTCCCTTACTTTTATCTGTACAACATATTAAAGGCTCGTTAAAATCGGAGGGGGACACCTTGGGTACATTCTTTGTGAGAATTCTAAATTTTTCCAATTTTATTTATAATTAAAATTCAAAAGATAAGATTAGATGTATATTAAATGCAGCTTTTTAAAATAAGATTTATTTTATTATACCATTTAATTTTCCTTGATACAATCATCATAGAGTTGATTCCGCATTTTATGAATTGAAAAGCTCGTGATAATGATTTCGACGTTAAAAACAAAACTCGCAATTATTATTTTTATGATTATATAGATAAAATAATTGTTAATATTATAAATTGTTAATATTATATTGTTTATCAAAATGTGATAATACTAAACATTTTATATACTATACATTTGGAACATTAGCTTTGAATGCATTTTTATTTTGTTTTAATTATTAAATGCATTATTCTAGTTATTAAATGCAGAAAATTAAAAACGCAATCACGGTATTCTTAATGAACACAACTATTTATTTGAATTATCTGATTATCTCTATCTCATAGAGAAAATAATTGATTCAGGAATTTAATCAATGCGACAAAATAATTAATATTCATTCATTCGCAATTAACTCTTCAATAAATTTTGCTTTTTCTATTATGACACAACTTTATGATTCTTTTTACATAAACGTTTAACTTGGACACTACTCGAAAATTGTTGAACTCATATATCACATTAAAAAAAAAACATTAACATCCTAGAGCGTATTTGCACTCGTTATTAAATTATTATAATGTGTAGAAATAGAGATTGATATCATCTCCACAAAAAATTTTATTAATATTATTAAGATAAAGTTATTGGGATTAGTAATGTTTTAGCAATATAAAAGTAAAACGAGTAAAAAGTTTTATAAAGAAAAATGAATTTACCCAAGTAAATTATGATAATCGCAATATATAGTATGATAGCATATTTAAGAAAACGATGCACAATAAGAAAATGAAGACTTGCTCAAATCTTGCTAAATATTTTATAATCATTGAAAGAACAAAATAGTGATTATACAAATTATTGATGCCAGATAAACTATAACTCAAAACAGTATTTTTTTGCCGAACTTCACCTAAAAAGTTTATTAATTTTTAAAAAAAGTTGATGTTCCATAGAATCATCATAAGATGACTTCTTTACGGCGTTAATACAGTACCTCAATAAAGTAACGATGAAAGTAACTATTCAAATCGTTACAATCATCAAACAAATATAACTCGTTACCGTTACCGTTACAAATTATGAAATGTAATGCCGTTACTCATTCGTTACTGAAAAAAAGTAATTGTAACGGTAACGACGTTACAAGTAACGCGTTACTTGCCAACCCTGCTGATATGCAATACTGATATATAGATCAAAAATAAAATCACATTTTTTAAAGTGTAAACACATCCAGCTAAACTAAATAAAGATTTAACTACAACTAAATAAAATTTATCACACTCATAGGTCAAGATACTTACTTATGAATATCATTGTTATTCAAATATAATTTTTGTAATTGAGGTGTCTCATCAAATCCTAACAACCTCTTTAGTTTATTTCGACGCAAATTAAGCTCTTTTAATGAAATTAAACCTTGCAAATCATTGCATCCTATAATTTTGATGTTATTTCCCGCTAAGTTTAATACTTTCAACGACGATAAATTCTCCAAGCCCGTAATTTGCTGAATTTGATTGCCATGCAAATCAAAAACTTCCAATCTCAAAAGTTGTTTCAAACCTTCAATTTTTTTAATTCTATTCTTCCCTAATAAAAGTACTCTTAGATTCTCTAAAAGATGAAAATCGCATATTTTCTCTATTTGATTATCATATAAATCGAGAAATACAAGTTTTGTCAACTGAGAGAAGTTGGAGCTCTCGAGCTTGGTTAGCAGATTATGTTGAAGAGACATTAATCGCAACTTGGATTCTCCAATGACGTTAGGAAATGTTGTCAGACCTCGCCTATCAAGACATATTCTATTAGGGTTCTTTTCTCGTTCTGCAGGAGTTCTCGATGCCACGATCGTTTTCGTTTCTCCTGTCCATTGTAACGTAACCACCTCACATCCTTCAGTTTCTGCATGTTCAATTTCAAATTGGGTTCCAGTACAACTACCAATATTAAATCAATCATTTCCAACATAAAAATATTTGAAACGATTCAAATATCAATCAAATAAACTGCCCACATAGCACAAAGCTCCGATTAAGTTCCCAGGGAGTTCAGATTGCTGAGCTCCTAGGGAGCTTCTAAAATTCGACGAAATAAGCTCCCAGGGAGTTCAGATTGCATGAAGCTTAAATAAAGCTCGCATTAAGCTGAATGAAGATTTCAGGGAGCTTAAATAAAGCTTCCATGGAGCTCTTAAAAGCAGACGTAGGAGCTCTCGGGAAACTCCGTGCGAGTTCTTTTGAAGTTCAAATAAAGCTTACAAAAATTTGATGAGCTCTCCGGGAGCTCCCCAGAAGTTCCCCGTGTTATGTGGGTGATTGATAAAACTTTGCTACTTATAGGGGAGAGTGGGGTAAATCGGACCGTGTTCCAAATCGGACCTTATTAATTTAAATGAATACGGTTAAGCAGATTTGCGTGCCATTTATAATGTAAAGTCCTTACAAGACGCCGAACATGTGACAGCAGTTTGACAGTTCTCTGTCATAACATTCACAGAATAGACGCGAATATGTATTTTCAGTCATCGTGCGAAAATTTTTTAAGAAAAGAAAATCCTTGTAAATTATTATTTAAAAGGTATTAAAAATTTGAAAGATAATTGATTTAAGATAATTAAAGAATGTAGAATTCAAAAATATCAAGCGTTTTGTGATCACTTTTGTAGTTTATTGTAAAATTTGTTCCAAAGATTTGTTTAAAAGAACCCGTGTCCAAATCGGACCTTTTTTTGGGTGTCCAAATCGGATTTACATATACTTGTGTATGCCATAGGAGGAAACTTTTTTCACGATTTATGTTTGTTTTTTTTGGCTTTTTAGTGAAAAATGGCATTTTTCGCACTTATAAACGAAAAACAGACAAAATATACATACAAGTGCTTCAGCTTGCTGTTCTCGATATAAAAAATGGAAAATTATCAAGCTGACCAGATTTGGTTCAAGGAACATTAAATCAATAAAATATCATGAGTCATCAGAGTCAAATTGAGTTTTTTTTAAATTTTAATTCTAATAATATAAATTGCCAGTAATTTCTTTTCTGAATAAAATTTTTATGCTTGATCCCTAAATTACTCGATTTTATTCAATTCTAACAAAAATACATTAAAACATTCTATCTAAAAATCCATAAAAATAAGAATGTCCGTTTTGTACTAGGGGGTGGTCCGATTTGAAACCAGTGGTTCCAAATCGGACTGAAAAACCGTTTTTACATTTTCCTTTATAGTTCAACACAGATGAGAGATATGTCAAAATGGTCTTAAGCAAAAATGAAAGGAATTAAATTATCTTTCCAACTACACCTTCAGTTTTATGATCGGACTTTATTTGTGTCTTAAAGAGAGCAAAAACTGCAACTAGGTCCGATTTACCCCACTCTCCCCTAAGTGCTCTATTCTAAAGCAATTACCTAAATGAATTGTAACAACGCTTTGACAATTTTGGAGGTATCGGCGCACCTGGCAAAATTGGTAGAGCAGCTGCTATCGTTAAAAATTGATTTTCTTCTGATATGTTATCTCCAACAGTTGATTGCTTTTTTGTTTCAAATAATATTTTTTTCGTCTGCAAAAGATGCGACAAACAAATTACTATATTATATTAAGGAAAAAAAGGATGTAGGTCGGTATTCATAGTAGATTTTTATTTTAAGATCTTAAGTAATGTCATAAAATCTTAATACGGCTCTCTGATTGGTTGATGATATCGTAAGATTTAAGACTATCTTACATATAAGAATCGATTACGAATACCGGCCATAGAGACAGAATTAAACCTGATTAATGGAGGTCTTAAGAAATTAGCCAAACACAATCAATTATTCTTTTATAAATCGACTATGATTGGCCAATTTCTTACGGTAACGGCTATTATAAACCAACCTTAACCCTTAAACACATTTTATCCGGGGAATTACGTTACGCGCCGTTCTTGCGTAGCCATTGCCGCTAGTAATCAACAACAACTCTCCGCGCGCTTGGCAACCTCGATTGAATTTGGCGATGGGCGGAACAAATTCAGCTATCTTTATTAATTTATAACTCGTTAACTATTACGAAAATCGCAAAGTGGTACAGGACTTTTCGATTCAGTTTGGTCCATTCTCGCTATATGCGAGAGTTTTATCATTAATTGTCAGACACCCTGTATAGTATTCTAACTTTAGGTAGAGTACATGCGAGTAACATAAGCGAATGGACCTGTTCGAACGTGTTTTGTCCGGTTTCTTTTATATAAGATTACTCACAAAAAAGTTACACTTACACACTATAGAGGTCACATTGACCCCAACAAAACTTTGTTGCCGTGCCGTTTGAATTGTAGTTGACCAAAAAGTTGATCAACCATATCAATCGAAAGAGGAGATTTCAACATTTTTTTACATCCTGATTCGAATCTTCTATCTCATTCCATCTTCACACAGCAAACGATTGAAATTTCATAGAGGGGTGAGCAGATCGTGTTATGTGTTTAAAGGTTAAAGGTCCATTTCCTTATGCGTATGCTAATGGACTAATTAATTTCTTTATGCATATGGTTATGCAGCTTTACAAGTTTGTCTGGATAGGCTTAGCTCTATTATGGTAAATCTACAATGAGTCAGTAATGAATAGTCAGTAGTCTTATAGCGCTTTCGAGTGCAGTGGATTTTAACCCAACCCGAGTCGGGTTAATGACGCCGTACGCTGGAATCATCCAATCAGAATTTAAAATAAAGCATGTGAGGTAAAGAAGAATCTGATTCGGATTGGGTTAAAATCCACTGCACTCGAAAGAGCTATTAAGGTGCGATCATATGGACTAATATTTTCCGCGTATCAATTTACATTCTAAAACAAGCGCAACAGAAAACGCGGAACGCTTCTGATTGGATACGCGATACGCGAAAAATATTAGTCCATGTGACTGCACTTTTAAGCCACAATTGATGAATCGGTAGAGTTGGCCAATAGCCAACTTCTACGACTAGTAACTACCGATTTCCTTATGACTGACTAATCGAACGCTTAATATGTTTGAAGCTAAGCAAAGTGCGAAGCTCACCGCATGTGTGCGGTCTTACTATTATTGTAGCATCTCACATTAAAAATAATTAACCCGTACACCAAAACCTTTCAGAGATGCCTCAGAAATACTTCACCTGAAAAAATAAAAAATTTCAGAAAGGTTTCTGAAACGTTTCTGCAATATTTTCGCTTTTGAAATCTTGTAGAAATATTGCTAAAAGGTTACTGAAATTTTAGTGAGATCCTTTCTGAAATCTATTTGAAATCTTTCTAAAATATTACTATATCAAAAAGTTACTAAAAACTATTTGAATTTGTTGATCGTAATTCTCTGGATATAATTAATTTAAATATTATTTCGGGAGTACTCTAATACCAAAGTATACTTAACTTTAAAGTATACTTTAAAAAAGTATTTCGGAAATATTGTTTTGTTACGAGGTTCAATAGTGGTAATAGCGCCTCGAAGTAATTACGAATAGGAGCGCTGGGGGCGTTGAAGAAGCTCGCGGAAGCGCTGCGTGCGGTCTTTGTCTTTACCGACTGTCTTTCGATCGCGATGGTGGCGAAGAATCTCATTGTATTGATTAAGGAAATAAATCCGATATTCGAACCGACATTTTTTTTCACGAACTGCCTTACCTACCGCGGCCTAGTCCGGCATATACAATTACAACAAATGGCGACGAGGATGCTGGAAGGTTAAGGCATAATAAATTACAAGAAGAGAAATAATTGATACGCCATAACCTCGTGGTCGGCTAACACACATACAGTACAGAATCTTTACCAAGATCAACTAAAATATCAAATTACAATGCCTACGAACTGTGGCTTTCGATATCTTATGTGACCGGTTGGATCCGGAGGATCCAATCAATCAATTGTTCGAGTCGCTGACGGCTAAACTGGAGAAATTCTATGCCCCACCTCCTTTGGAAATTGCAGAAAATTTCAAATTTCACCAAAGAAGACAAGGAAAAGGCGAGACGGTGCAGCAGTTTGCAGCAACCTTACATAAATTAAGCATATACTGCAAGTTCGGAGATTATCTAAAGATGGCTCTACGCAACCAATTGGTATTTGGATTGGTTAGCAAAAAGATCCAAACTCGTTTGCTGGAGAAGAAGGACCTGACGCATGATGAAGCAAAATCGCAACTACAATGGAGCTGTCAGAAAAAGGTTCGGAATCGTTACAGGAGGCGTCAGTGAGGAACGCAACTTCAATTGAACTTCTACAAGCGGGTAAGAAGTCGACGCGGAAGGCACCTGGTGGGAACTACACAAAGACGGGTAGGAAAAAACTGTATTTAATACTAACAATAATAATTACTATAAGAATGTGATTAATACAGGTAGTAAAAATTTAGTTCTAATGTTAAGGCAAAATGCTCAAAATGTACAATGTTACAGATGCGGCGAAGCACATTTAGCGTCACAATGTACCCTCAATCACGAAATACGCTGTACAAGTTGTGGTGTGGAGGGATATTTGAAACGAGTTTGCTCTAAAGGAAAGGAGCAAACAAACCAGCTGGAGAAAGTTCTTTCTTTGGAACAGCAGCAATACAGAAATAATTTCACTTGTACTTTGAACGTGATGGAACGTTTAATTCGAGGTAGATAGCGGTTCAGGAGTCACAGTAATGAAGTGAGTGATGTACACGCACCGGCAGAAATGGTGTCCCTCGGCGCTGGCGCTCGGCTGCCGCACACACGC
>QKQZ01028928.1:0-11899 GCA_003595255.1 Solenopsis fugax
CCCCCCTCCCTCCCCTCTCTTTCCTCTTGATACCGACGATGGCGGAGGCGGATCCATGTGAACGGCCCCCCGACTTTCCTTTCTCGATCCCTTCTTCCACATGAGCGAATCTGCTCGAATGCGTTGATGGGAAGTTGCGAATGTCAGGAACTGAATAATAATGCTGACACTACCTATATATTTGATGTTGCTCCTTAATTAAGAAAAGTAATTATCTCCGCGAATATGTGCTGACTGCATACAGAGCGCGTTGATCTATCTTGTGAGAACAATGAACATATAGAGAGTTAAACCGCTGACCAAACGTGTGTACACTAATTCTATACAATGTGCGGGTATTAAGGTAGTATTGTAGTGTGCGGACATTAAGATGATATATATACGCGCATATACGAGCAACGAACGAGTGAATAGCAAGCGCGAGATTAAATTTATTTGGAACTTTCTTTGACGTACTCTCACGTATCAGACTGAACGCGAATTGAATTCTCTTTGCTTTTCTTGTTCGTTCGTTGTTCGTTCATTCATACGCTCGTCTTACAGACGTTAATCTATTTCAATAATACCGGTAAATTATTAGGTTGATGTAAAAAATTGATACGTTTTTCTATTGCGCTTTGATGCATTAAATTAGAAAATTGAAATGTATTTTGAAAAAAAAAAATTAAACAATTTCTCTCTAGATGAAAAAGTATACTGAAGCCCCAAGGGGACGATTTTGCTTCCAATTTGCTGAAATTCCGTTTCAACTTTATCTGACAAATATGAGACAATTTATTGCATCTACCTCATATTATATCGAGAAAAAAATTCGAACAAGTTGTTTGTTAGATTTATGGGTAAACAAACATTAAATTTTATTAACAAAAATTAACGAAATATAATACTAATTAACTTCATATACACATGTTGTTTAACCCTTTCAAGAGCAATGGAAAGTATACTTCCCTTTTTCTTTTTCATTTTTCATTTTAATGGAACTAATTATGATTTCACATTTTTCTGATTATTACTTACTTTATATATTTTTCATGGTTTTTATATCCGCTCGTTCATTTATAATTATTTATAAAGAAATAAAATTAAAAGAAAAAGCATTTTTTTTACAAAAAATGTGGTTTCTTGGAAAGTATTTAAGAGGTTAAAAATTTTACTGAATATTTTTCATATGTTAAAATATAATATATATTTTTCGCACGCTAGATTTTTAATAAAAAAAATTACTCGCCTGTGTGAAGATAAAAATTATTATGTAACACATTTTTTGCATTTTTATTATGAAAGTTCATTCTTTAATAAATAGGATGCGCTGAGTACAAATATGACTTCAAAAATTGCCTCTCATGTAAAATTTCCAAGAATGGAATTGAAATCTCCAAAAAAATGCGTTTTGGCTATTTTTATTTAAATTCATAACGTATAAACCAGATATTCCAGCAACTTTGGGAAGGTTTAATACTGAAGCTTGAACTTTTATGAAAGAAATCTGGGAGATGTAATTTCGGAATTTTAAAAAATCTTTTTTGCATATCCATACTTCCATAAATCTTTTTTGTAAAATATTGATTCAACTATTAAAAATTTTTCAAACCTGATAAATTTTGTAATAATCTATGAAACCTGAAATTTATTTTTAGTATGTTTATATATTTTGATGATTATACTCGTGCATGGCAGCCATATTGGATTCGTCATTTTGAAATCATTTTAAAATCTTTAATTTTGATTAATATTCATTCAAATTAATTTATATGGTAGCCATTGGATCTGCCATGAAAAATTTTTGAAATTTGATTCGGATTCGTAATCAGCGACTCAAAGAACATAGAATTGCAGAAATCTGTTTAGATAAAAAAAAATGTGCTTTTGAAAGGGTTAAAGTAATTATCGATGAAATTGTAATACAATACAACACTGAATGTAGGTTTCTTGAAGTCTTACAGTATCTTTTATAAATTCCTTTATTCGTGGTTATCTGTACGCTAGAAAAATTATATAAAATTATTAATTTTCTTCAATATTTTGTCACCTATAATAATTTTTTACAATTTTTATTTGTTACTTGATATATATTTGTTTGAAAGTTGAAAAGTTGAAAAAAATTAGTCGCTCAATTCCTGATCAAAAAATTACTACTATTGGAACGGGAATCATTATTTTCGTTAAGTAATACCGTAATATTCCTGACCGAAAGATTAGCGCCCACTGCTTAAACAGGTATTATTGCGTTGTTATTTACAGTAAATAATAGCCTAAGCCCGATAATTCCAACTAATACCTCAGAATTCACTAGCGATTTACTCTTCCGACAGCAAATTCCAAGTTATTTGAACGTTCCACGAGTGCAATTTTGACCCATGTTCGACCATGATGGAATGTACCCATTAGCACGTTGGAAATGGACGTTGCAGTTGTAGTCGGAAGAGGTATAAACCGCCTTTTATCGCAATTACGATAGGGCTATTTGAGGGATGCAAAAACTTGAACTGCATTTGCTTAATCCATTGACGATCGACATATTATCTTTAGGATAAACGTTTTATAGATAAAAGATAATTTTAGTAATAATTTTTTTAATTTTTCAATATTCAATTTTTAAACATTGAATTATTAAATGATTGATTATTTTCATATAAATCTGAAGCATTAAATATAAAAATTACGGTTTAGATTTTTTAAATTTTATAATTATATTTTTTAACAGATCAATACTAAATGCAGACAAAATAACAACAATCTAAAAAAATTGTAATGAAACAATGTTTTTTATCAATTTTGTGTAATTTATAGAGATTGATAAAAAATTATTTATTAATTAATCAGTGCTGATTAATTAATAAATTTTTCTATCTCTGTTTAAAAAGTAGATGTAAATTTTTCTAATTGATGGGGTGCCTCGTAATATGATAAGCTCAAAGTAATCGATAGATAATTTGAATGAATAAATAAGTATGAAGCGTGATGGTGAATTTTAATGACATTTGCCTTCGCGCCAGCAGTGCTTCTTGCCGTAGGCTTATGGTATTATCGCGGCATTCTATCTAGGTACGTATATCCGCTCCGTAGACACAGGAATTCCATAATGCATACAAATACCTATAGCTGTCGTTTATTGATAGGATGTGAATCCGAGCGTCATACGCAAGTATCGTTTTCACATTTGCCTCGATATACGCTAAACGTCAGCGCTAAATACCAAAGGCGTATACGCCCCTACTGCAACTCACAATCGGTCAATGACGACAGCGAGCTGCTGCTGCTGATTCGATCGTATGCTAATTTCATTGCTGAACACGTCCGTAGCAATCTTCGACGGCATTAACTCTTTGACACTTTGACTGTTACGTTATACATGACGCCCGTTCGAAGTCGGAGCACGATGGTTGTGCAGAGTAATACAATCAAGCAGATAAGCGATTCTACATGAATAAATTGCAAATGTCAAATACAATCTTTTCATATTTTTAATATGAAAAAAAATTATTCTCAGCGTTCAATCTTTCAGCGGTCAATATTTCTCCGCTCCGTTCTGAAGAAAACTGATGTCGAAAATCGAAATATTTTTAGTATCTTTCGTCAAATATGCTTGGATAATTTTTAATTAAGAGATAATTGCCAAATGCGTACTACTTAAGCTATTTTTTATTGTATTTTGTACTGTTTTTGATGCAAATCAAAGTTCGAAATTGTAGTTCGATGTTTCAGTTATCTATTATTACGTGTTAAATTTTTTAATAATAACAAATGAATTTGTTATAAGCTTTTCTGTAGCATGCCGCGAAAGGTATGAAAATCGATCGACTAAAGCGTACCTGTGATCTCTTAAATCGTATCGTCTTCGAAAATATCGAATTTATGAATTAAAGTGATTAAAAATAAAAGAAACTATTCACTAATATTTATTTTACTAAAAATTTGTCGAAAAAGTGATCAAATATTCAATAATTAATAAATAATAAAAAGGTCAAAATATCGAAATAAAACTGGCCTGAATTTATTTTTGTATTGACATATTTTCACTCATAGCAATTACTAGTTTTACTATTATTTATCAAACTTACATTAGTATCATTTCTTTATAATAACATTTATGGTACGAATTAGGAAACTTGATAGAGCTTATAAAAATATCGATTTTTTATTTTTATAATAATTGTGAATATGTATATACAATGAATGTAAAATATTTTACAATAAATCTTCTTTTATGAAAATATAACAATTTAAAATTAAATTGCATAATTGCGTTATTATCTTCAGCTATATAAGTTGATAAAAAATTTATATTAGATATACCTAATTTTCTAAAATGCTGATAACATGCACAAAACAAAATGAAACTTGTTAAAACTTATTTACTTTTTACTTCTGTCACTAAATGTTGATTATAATGTTGATTGAAGAAAAACTGTAAAATATTGAATAGATACGTTTTAAGAGACCGGTATGCATTCAATAACTTTCTCCTACATCGCAAGGTAAATCGTCAGTATTTATTTAACAGATTTCAATCGTTATCTCATCAAGAATATTCATTAAGAATTAATTAACTAATCAATTTTTTACCAAGTTATTAAAAAAAATTGATGGCGAGAGATCTTGTTCTAATTAATTAGTTAACGTAACGTAACTAACATTTACAGTAACTGAGCTGTATTAATGGGTTAACTGTATCAAATGGCACTCCTTTCCATTTGATCCGAATACCATAGCATCGCTCTTTGTCTCGTCTTTGTCCGTGTCGGCTTTTGCCCGTGCTGCTTTGATGAGCACGCATTCCCCGTCCGTTTGCCATCAGGTAGATTTCGTGAGTGACGTTTACGACACATAACACGACACAATACGACAGGGCCGAAGAGACGGAAGAACCGCAAGAGAGGCCTAAGTGCAAATACCTGTTTCCGGAAACGGATAGCTTCCTGCTTTTCGCGCGTAATCCGCGATCGATGTATCGATCATGTATGCTCTGCTCTTAATCGTAGCCTCTCATCAAATTAACCGAATTAATCCATTAAGTTCTTTCCTCATCATATCTCTTTTTCTCTCGAGTAAAGAAAAATATAAGAACAATTTTAAATACTGTATGTAAAGAAGAATCCTTTATTTATTCAGTAATAAGTTGAATATTAGATCGATATGTGAATGATACAAGAAATAAGAAGTTCTATTTTTTTGAACATTTTCGAAAGACTCTTGTTGCTTAATAATATTTTCATGTGAATTCTTGTTAAATACATTTTTCAGTTCTATAAACTGCTGCTGATGATTATCAAATTTAAAATATAATCGTAAATTGAAGCTAGAAATATTATCTCACATTAATTTAATCGGCTAATTTAATTTGCGCAATAAGTTTTCGAGGTGCTTGTAGCATCATTATTTTTGACGATCAAAGATTAATGTGAGATATTATTTCCAGCTTCAATTTACGCTTACGTTCTAAGTCCGATAACCGATATCGGCATGCGCAGTTTATAGAACTGAAAAATATATTTATTAATTGATATGAAAAATTATTGAGCAACAAGATCCGCTTCGAAAAATAGCAATTTCTTCTTATTTCATGTTTATTTCAGGTTTATTCTTCTCACTTGCAAAAAATATGATTACGCACAAATATACATTTCATTCATTTATATCTTATCGTTAATTAAACGTAGACCGCTATGGATTTTAGCTAAAATCATTTGCTGATTTGTTCGATAAATAATCACATCTTGACATGAATGCGTTCCCTTGAAAAAGAGAACTGTGATAGTGTTTCAATAAACCGATTACTATATCAGTAACTGATGACACTGCGTGAAATGTTATCAGTTACTGATACAATAATCAGTTTGAAACACTATCAGTTCTTTTCTTCAAGGGTTCACAATACCTGTTACGTATCATAGGATTTTGCCTTCCCCTTTTACTCCTTTTCTTTTTTTAATGCTTTTTGAATCGTTCGATATCACTTGTCACGCCGTGCGTCGTCAACATTCGGCAGATACGATGCCCACAATGGCATCGGTTTGCGGCTGTACCCATCCGTCGCCTTTTCCCGCGACGGGAGATAAAAATCCACCGGAGATGTATACTCCCACGGGAGGAATCGAAGGGAAGGACGGCGCGCGAGGGAGAGGATCGGAAACGAATGGGGAGAGAGGAAAATCGGGCGAGGTGAGGACGGGAAGGAAGGAGAGACGCGATCCTCTCTCGGATTTCTCACATCCAAGCCAGAGACTCTTGTGCCGTTTCTTTGCCGTTTTCAGCTTGCGAGCTGTACACTACTTCAAGTAAAGTTTTACTACCCGCAAAATGATCCATTTCCTCTCGCCCCTTGAAGCTTTCTTTAGCTTAGCCGATAAGACTGTTGTGCCGATGGATACAATTTCTTTTAATTTTACGAGGCACCGCGATCAACAATGTAGCTTTTCAAACGCGCGTAAAGCAGCAACGGCCATAATTTCATTTTAAGTGAATATCTCTGGTGTCTAATCGCATGAAATAATTTTGGATAATAATGTAAGACAAGTGATACTGAAATAATTCTAGATTTTATGCTCGGCATACACGCAGAAGAGACGTATAATATTGTACAATGTGTGCAGACGACTCTATTATTCCGTTCCGTAATTCCTCATTCTCCGTATCTCTCAATGAGGAAACGTGGCGAACTTTACTCGACTCAAAGTATCTTGACAGCCCTATTCATCACGTAAGGTAGCACTCAGATCCATAACACTCAACACGGTAATGACTGCGAGAGCTCAGTGAGAGCTTTTATTTCGCGAGACGTGTCGGCGTCGCGTTGATGCATCGATTTACGCATCTATGGATATCAGCGCGTGTGTACAATCCAGTGAATGCTATTCGCTCGTTGCAGATGCATCGAATGAGCGAGAGTCCAGTAAACGTAATCGGGCTATACGGGGCGGTGCATTCAGTGCGTTTGCACCAAGCGAATTAATGCACCTGGTTGTATGCGTCGCGTTCATAGCTACTTCCTGTATACAGGGTGTGCTGGGTTAACCGGACGTTCTCCATGTATTATTTGGATATTACCTAGCAAATTGAATGCTATTTCAGTAACAGAGATTATTAATTGCAGAGAAGATCAAAGTAATTCGAAAAACGTTTAGAGATAGAAAATTAAAAAGAGAAAAAAAAATTGTTGGATTGAACTTTACATGCGTGTATGATTTATACAGAAATAAACTTTCAGTTTTGAAAAAGGATGAAAGTAAAAACTAGTTGAGAGGAATAAAAATAGATTGAAAAATAATATACCACATATGCATGCCACCCTTCGATTTATATAATATCTCTTCTGCATACGTTTAAATTTTACAATTAAAAATTCATGATTTAATGAAATAGAAATTACTGCGTAGATTTTTTGAAAAACTTGCTTTTTTCCGTAATTTTCTGAAAAAAGTCCCTTCCCGTGAACTGGAGAACAGGTTTATTCTCTTATAATTTCCCGCGTGCGTATTCAACCGTGTAATTAATGCGGACATATGCAAATGTGCAATTTACGACTGGCAAAAAATGCCATTAGATTTTATTTTACAACGTCTTTTTATAGCCACCAAAAGCCGTCTTTTCAAATATATAAGTTCATCAATCCCTTGATTTATCCTTCGATACTGCCACGCTTTTTCACGCGTAAAAAATTTTCGTGGGTAAATACGAGTATTTGACACAGAAATCATTTTCTCTTTATAAAATTTTTGAAACCGGTATTGTTTGTGTATTTTACTGGAAAAAATTTTCCGCTTATCGAAGTCTTGTTTATTACTCTGGTATTATTTCTGGTATTATTTCTGTACAATATTCGGCTCTCTAATTAATGCGGACATATGCAAATACGCAACACATAACAGGCCAGACAATGTAGTGTAGTATAGTATAATCACATTGTTTTAATGTCGGAAGCACGTAATTGTGTACGTTTATTTCATGATTTACGCTCCAACTCTTTTTATGCGGTTTTACTTTTATGCGCGACCAAAATCTCTGTTACTAGAAAAAAAAACCAGTATCAAACATTAGTATCAAATCAATATATTTTATTTAAATAATTAATGCTTCATGCATAAGTAAGAAATTATATTTTTGCTTATAATTTAATTCTTTAAAGACTTTGATAATCTTAAATTTTAGCAAAATATTTGTAAATTTTATTTCAATATTAATGATAGTAATTTAAAGAGCACGACATGATTGTTTCGGTATTAATATGATTAAAAAATTCTCTTCTGATTTGAAGATATTATTATTTCTATTTGATGTTTTTTCCTCTCAACTTATGAAATTTATTATTAAATAATGAGAATACATTTTTCTTAATAAAACTATATAAAAATCTTTATGCAAACAAGTTATGTCTATTTAACGCTATAATCTCATTTCAATATTTAACATTTCAAAAATGAAAATATTGAAAAAAAAAGAATGTTTTTTTCTGTGTAATTTTCATAAAAATTTTATAATTTTTCCGTATTTGATATAACACAAATAAATGCTTTTATTTAAAAAAAGTTGACATGCGAGAGGTCGATATATTCTTTTATTATTGTTTCCGAACATTTATTCGTTTAATTAACACGGACATATGTGTGATTTAACAATGAAAGCGACAAAACGTAATATCTCTGTAATTTCATATTGTTACATTATTTTTCTTAAATTGGTATCAGATTCTTACGCAAGAGTACACATTTCTATCGAATAATGAATTTCATGCTATATCTTTTTACGTAATTTTATTCCCGCGTGATGAAAAAGAGTTTCGGTAAAATAATTTTAAAAACCAATTAGAATCATGAGTTTGTTTTTTTAATTTAACTGCGCACTCTAATTTCTGCAATTTATCTGTTAAAACTCATATTTTCTTGTGTGTTTACACCGGTATATATATTTCCGTGTAATTTTCAAATGTGCAATGCACAATATTCAACCCGTTTGATTGATGCGGACATATAAAAACACGGAACGCAGAGCGTACGAAGATAAAAATGTCGCGGTATATCGCGCGCTCCACCCTTACCTTGGCCGCTCGCTTTCTCGCGTGCATGCATGTATATTTTATACATATATATGTACCACGAAATACATAAGATAAAAGGTCGCAAGGCGGAAAATGAAATTCATGCGCCTATCGTGGCGTCATATATCTCTCACGTCCGAATAACTCGCGAGAAATTTTATCCTCCTCGTCATTGCTCGCGGATAGTCTTCGGAACGCACACGCCTCATCGCTGTCGCGTCGTTCGTTCGCTCGCTCGCTCGCTCGCTCGTCCGCTTCCTTTTTTTTTTGCCGTGCAATTTCCGTAGCACGCGGACTCGTCGATATTCAGTCTCGTTTCTCTCTAGTCCGTACGCGCCGGCAGCAGCGCGGAACATTCGACGGAGGATTGATTTGTCCGTAATGTCGGAAGGAGGAGGTAGCAGCAGCGTTCTCGCGCATCTGATAACCGTTCGATCATCCTGCTTCTAAACGGATTACCAGCCGATATACAAGAGAGAAACGACAGCTGATTTTTAAGTCGATATTGCATATATAGAAACTTTATATTATATATATTACAAAAAAATGTATTCATGTTCAGAGAGAAAAAACGAAAGAAAAAGAGAATTTGCGAATATTATTTCTTATTTTTTTCTTTTTAAATCGGAAAACATATCTGTCCTATTATATCTTTCTGTTTTTTTAAAACAAAACTTTTTGTACGTAAATCGTTCTAAAATGATGTGTTTTTGTATGAGGTAAGCTTTGTTTGTACATGAAATGTTTTGAAACGCGACGTTTACTATTACAATGTTTGCGAAAGAAACGAAATCAGAACGCGAGAATAATTCGTTCCTGAATGCGGAAGAGTTAATTCGTGTATTAACTCAGAAATCTCTTTTTCGAAAATCTGGAAAAGCTTAGGAAATATTTCTTTCGCGCTGCAAAAAAAAATCAACTCAAGGATTTTAATAAGTTATCGGAATTTTATAGTTTCTCTCTCGATTTTTAATTAAGGCTGTTATTAGGGCTGAAATAAAAGTCATTTTTATTCTCATTTGATCTCGAAATTTCACCGAGTTTACAATCAATTTATCGTGATTAAATTGCAGGATATTACTGAAGGAAAAAAATCGGGGAAAAAAATAAGAAATTTACGGTTCACCAACGTCAGTTAATCTTAACTTAATTGATTCTCCGTCTCTTTCTCGCAGTACTACTAAAAAGGGGCAGTTATTTAAAGTGAAACTAAAGTTACTGATGGCGAAAGCGATAATCAAGAAATTTCTTATAAAAATGATGCGGAAACTATGACACATATTAATTATACGATATTCTCTATCTTTCACTTTTTACAATTTTTCTTCTCACGCAGAATTATGTTGTTAAATTGATGATTCTTTCATTTTTCATATAAACTTTTTCGAAATTCTCTCTTACAAGATGAATTCAGCATGCTTTTCTCAAAACTCACCGCTATTAATCAAGCGCCCTAAAGGGCGCAATTTCAGTGGTACAAGGGAGAATTTCTCACAATTGCCAAATAAATTATCGCTTACGAGATATACGAGGCGGAAAAGAAATGTGTCTATAAATCCTTTACGCGTGTCGCGCGGTAATCAATTCGACGAGCCAATCTGACGCGAGGGAAACGAGGACGCAACGAACATGTACGCGCCGTGTACGCTTGGCTCGGCGCAAAAATCGGGTTTTTAGCGGCCGTCCCGTGAATTCCGGGTCCATTAAGATATCATCTTCACATTCGAAATTCAAGCTTCTTGCTATCGTGCGATTTTGCGCTATTTCTATGCTAATGCGTTATCACAGCCGTGATCTTTATGTTTGCAAGATCTAGCACATGGCCACCTGGCCGATCGAGGTACGAAGATATTACACCAGGTCGTTACACCGTTCTTATACTGAATTGCTAATCTAACAACTAGGTCTTGATCCTGAATTAACTTGGAGCTAAATGCTGATGTAAGATTTTTTTTACGACATTGTATTTATGGTACGTACACGCGAATGGAAAAAGACTGATCCATTATGCTTTGCTTGCCCACGTGATAAAGCATCTACGTCCATGTTGTATCGTTCTTACGTTGAATTGCTAATCTGACAGGTTGGTTAAACTCGAAGCTAAAGTCCGATATCAAATTTTTTACAGCATTGTTTATGGCTCGTATAAACGCGAATGGAAAAAGACTGGTCTATTACGCTCTCTTTGCTTGTTCCCGCGATAAAAATATCTACCGTCCATGTTTCTACGTCTCTGCTGCACGCTCCGGAGCTTTCCAAATGTGCGGAGATTCCGATATATTTGAGCGTGCAGCACATAAATCACAGGTCACCGCGTAACCGTATAGGCACTGGACTTAATTAACAATGTAAAATCTCGCAGCGATCCCTAACACGTACGATGTTCGTGGCTCTGTGATTTATGTATGTGCCGCGAGGACAAAAACCGAGGTCTATATAGGCTGCTCACTGATGGGTCTTTGATGAACAACGAAATGTTGTTCAGGGGATTTTAAATTAGATATATTTTTCTCAAAGTTTGACAATAAATTGTATGGTAAATGTATTTGTAAAAAATTTGAAGAAATTGAATTATTTGAAATTATGCAGAAAATGATTTTTTCAACAATAAATTAAATGGTAACTGTATTTGTAAAAAATTTGAAGAAATTATTGAGTTATTTGAAATTAAGTAGGAAATGATTTTTTTTTGTATATCCAGCGTTTAAAGTATTTTTTCAATAAGTAAAACTGAAAGACTGAAAATGAAGAATTACTGTAACTTTTTCCGTGGTAATTTAGCAAAGTAAAAACATAAAGTATATTGGAGATATTCGACCGTTAATGTAATACATATAAATTGAAATGAGAACGCCTTGTACGGTC
>QKQZ01028930.1:0-27290 GCA_003595255.1 Solenopsis fugax
TGAAGCCTCACTTCCCCTTCTACGGACAAATGCTATTTGTTCGTAGAATTTCCGGTTTTATTCCGGGCACAATAATTGTTGTTACATGTATTGTAGCGCAAGAATTACCGTACTACTCCGCGTCGGTAAGAGTGGGGAAACGGGAGGGAAATTCCAACGAGAAGCCAGTATCGTACTCTGTTTTTAATTTCAACGTTTCGTAAAATCGATTCTCTATCGCGCATCCATGAAATTTCTCCTCGTCCATTGAAAAAGAGATGGTGAAGAGGCGATTCGATGATACTGAGAGAAGCTAATACCACGTCGACCTAATAGATCGACACATCCATTGAGGTTGAAGAGCAAAAACCGGCACCCGAACACAAACTTAGGTAGAACGAAAATACTTGACGATGACAAGAACTCGGCACACCCGAGGTAAATGGACTGTTAGACATAGAGAGCTCCTACTATCACGCCTACATATTTACTTATCAGTGCTGTCTTTACTTATAGCACGTATCATTACTCACACAGTTATGTGTAGAAACATGTTGAAAATATTTTACACAGTGAGAATAATTTCAGTATTATTTAATGCGTTTGTTCTTACAAAAAAGAAATGTAATTACGGAAGATAACTGTTAGAATAACTTATCACTTTTTGATGACACAATATCAGGGGGAAAAAAATAATTCCGGCAAAAAAAAATCGAAGCCTTTCGTTTTTTCGGGCGACTGCTCTTTACTGTTTAAGCTATTCAGATTATATTTATTATCACGATAGCGACATTCAATTTTAACACTATCGTATTAAAATTTAAGGCCGTTAATACTATTAATACTTAATACTATTAAAACTTAATGCTATTAATACTATTAACTTAACACTATTAAACTCTCGTGTTTCAATATACATTGCCGGTGCTGAAAATCCATCCATAATATACATTACTTTTAAGTTTTAATACTAGCAAGTGTATATCCACGGTATGTGAACACAGCCTAGGAAAAAGTCCCTTTCTTGGAGTGAGAGAACCATTAAGCACGATTGACTGGCCTACGAATAGCACTTGAATACTTTCACTTACTAGCTGCACATTAATATCTTCTATCCTCTAACGAAAAAAACTTCATTTTGAGCACCATCTGTGTTAAAAGTTACCTAGCCTAATATTAACCTAATATTAACCTATCGGATAGGAAAAAGTTCCTTCTACTTTTCCTTTAGAAAGCAGATCTTTCGCATATTTTAATGTTCTCACTTCATTAGCATTTCTTCGTAAAAGGCTTTAATTAAGCTTATAGATCATTTGTATGTTATATCACAACGTTAGTGACGAATGATACTTTCGCGTGTGTCTTCTCACTTTCACCGGATCGCTCCGTCGTTCCGTGTTAATTTAAATAAAGCAAACAACGAGAACGATACCTTCGCTCGCTGGCAAAATCTGAACAGCGGTGCTGACACACATTAATACATGCGACAGCACTTGATTCAATACTGCTTCGGCGTTCATTATTCCGCGAAGTTTCGTTAGCATTACTAATTAGAATGCTGAGGAATGGCAAATCTCAGAAGTTTTCCCGAAACTCCCATTGTACTAGCCTGTAATAAGAACGGCCATTATTATACTGTTTACAATCTCTAGAGGTGAGTGGAAACTTTGCGCCAAGTGCATCGGGGAGTTCAGAGGGATGATGGAAAATTCAGATGTAAACGCCGAAGAAAACGACGAGATACGGTGGATCTAGGGCTGGTGCTGGGAGCAAAATTTCTCCGTTAATAATTCGATAACGTGACACACGGCGGTATTTGCGGTAACGTACAGCGCGACTACAAAATGTTGCTACAAGCAACAATAACTTTTTCTAGATAAACGTTTCATGCGTCGCTTTTATCAAGATCATGTTATCTTATCAATTTTTTCGCAAAAGACTACATACGTATCGCGCCGTGTGTATTCGCACACACGCCGAACAAGCAAACATACGAGAATAAAAAAGGATGACCAGGAATCAGGAGGTAATCCTCGAAAATGAGAGAGCGAAATGTACCATGAAATATGTACCTATTTTCGAATACGAAGGCGCGCGGATATTCACCGACGCGCCGTGTCAAATAAATCTCGCAGAAATGAGAAGTAATGCGCGAATACACTAGCGCTTCCTGACGTAATCGCTGGAGCTGCGGAGAATTAAAAAGGGTAGTTCCCGAAATTATACCATATGATGTAACACGCGTTTCCCGACACATTTCCCTTTCTTCTTGCATGCTGCTGCCCTCATTATTCTTCGTCTCTTGTAATGGGGAAACAACAGATAAGTTTTTTTTACGTGAGGGCGAAGTTTCGCGACACGTACATAGGGAAATATGTATAAATGATTGATTTGACACACAAGTGTAGAATATATGCGAAGATGCCAAGTCATGTGTTATCGCCCTCATTTATTGCGCGGTAATTTAATAAAAAGGTAAACGGGAGCAGAATATATAAAATAAATTACTTTGTTACTAAATATATATATATATATATATATTTTTTAGCAACTTTCCGACATTTTATCTCGAGGGACGGGAAAAAATATTAGGCTCTGATGATTCCCACCAAGAAACCCCCTGAAACGAGAGAAATATCGAACGTGGGGGATGACTGGATCGGGAATTGAATCCGGATCTTTCACTTACCGAGTGATTGCTTTTACTACTAAGCTACCCAGGCCCTATGGAATAACACTTTTCCCATTATCGATATATATTGTCGTGCCTATAATTTGTTAAGACTGTAATATACGAAAAATAAACATTATGATTTGAGCGGTAAGCTAATCGCAACTGAAAATTATCGAGAACGTACGATTAAAATTCAGAGCTGTAATTGATCAATTTGCTTACTGCTTAAATCTTCGTACTAAAATTTTTCATGCTTATTATCCTAAAATCTGAAATTTTCTTTTTACTTTTTACGATTTCTTTTTACGATAAAATATGCGAGCACATATAAAATAGAGCCCACGCTTTGTCTCATTCTTAATTCAGCTTTCATAAAAAAATCTCTCGACAAAAATTATTTCATTACTGTAATTCGTATAAAAAGAAATTATAGTGGAGAGGCAAAAAATCGTGAACAATGAAACAGAACGCGTTATCGCCGTACGCTTTTCATCGATCCGCCTCGTTACTTTGTTACCAAATTGCGGTTTTCATTGATAATAAAAACTGAAGCGCAGAAGAGAGATCGTTCAATTAATCTGATGGTACGGAGTCTTAATGTCATTAATTAGATCCTTTGTGATACGCGCCGACACGATCTTTCAAAGGGGAATAATAACGCCTCTTTTCTGTATGCATTTAGTTAGACTAGACGTGACACAACCATGTTTGCCTAACAAACGTATTCTTCTTGGTTTCCTTAATTGCCACTGTAATTGGATGAGTTACACTAATATAAATAAAACATATAATTAATTAATCGTGGAAGCCACTTTTTACGATAGATGACAAAAAAAGAACCCGAATAATATAGAGCAGCTTAAAATATTCTAATCATGATCGAAATTCATGCACTACGGCGCACGAAGACGAGCAGTGTTCATGTTATTAATTATCAATGGCATTCATGATAGCCAAATGGAATTAGCGCGTGTGACAGGGCGGTTCTTTTTTTCATGTCCCGACTTTAATTACGAGGAGAACTGAAGGACAGAGAGGTCTCTTACAGGGGAATAATTAACGCCCTTGCGTCGCGTGCGCGCATGTATTATATTGCAAGCTCTCTGAATTATATTTCGTAAAGACACATTTGCGTGAGATACGGTCGCTCAATCGTGTTGTCATTACGCGTCAGAGGCTAAAGCACTGTCTTTCCTTCCGACAGTACACGGCGAGGTGTATCGGTGTGTTGTGTGTTTATTGTGTCTACGTTCCTTTAGGTATCGAGAAAGATATTGGATTATGTGGAAATAAAGTAAATGCTGTTATGTATAGCAGAAGGTAGAAGCAAACGCGCTTTCACTTTGAAGTAAAAAAGCATAAAAGAGAATCACATCTTGCATTTCGTATGAATAATTTGTTGCTTTTATTACGGAGAATTACATCTATATTTTGAAGTGTTCGTTTGTAAATATCATTCGCTGTAACGGAGAATGCATTATTCATCAACGACGTTACTACGAGTCAGACCGACTATTTCCTACAGTAATGCTCGGAACTAATTTTCTACGTGCCCAAAGCTTCCTATTGTCATCTATTACAATGATAACGTGAAAAAAAAAAAGAAATTCGAAGACTCGTGCGATTGGGATCAATATTCCGCTGGGAGACAAAAGGATCGATAAAATAATATAAAGGACAGAAATTAATACATTATATTGTGTATACACGCCATGGTTATTGTTAACAACGTTGTAACGAACGTCTTCAATAGAGAATATCGACATTGTTGCACTCAATAAACTCGCCAAACAGAGGATGGGCGTATTGAGGAATGTCGGAAATGCGGCTGCACTATAAATACTCTATTAAGTAATCACATCCGGGAATTATACGCGCTCATTCATATTGATAAAAAAAAAAATATATGTATATTCAAGTAGAAACGGACTCATTGTATCAGCCATAAATCACAAGCCGACTTAACTACTTTACAAGCTCGGCGAAGCCGGCAATGTTATCGGGAAAACTTTCGACTTCCACCGGGCCGGACTCTCATTAAAATAAGCACATCAGAGGCGTGTTACGCTACATCTCCATTATGCTGTCTCGAAAAACAGTCCGTGTGAGCGTAGCGTGTCTGAAGCACGCAACTGTATCTTAACCCGTAATCTCTCATTTCTGGGCTCATAATCGCTTTTTTTGGTAATACGCCAATGCACGGTCTCGAATGCACTCGGTCTCGAGTTGCACCTTTGGTGTGCCTGTACGCCACGCCGCGCCGCGCCGGGAAGATATCGCGTGCCGATATCCATTAAATTTCCGTCACGATTTTAAAGATTTGACGAAGCGTTATCGACTCTCCCCCCGACCCCGAGCGCGAGGGGTGGCGAGGAAGGCGCCGCGAATCCTACAACGGTTACAATATAATTTCAGATACGTACTGGCGGAGTGCTATCATTGTGATACATCCTCGAGGATATTTATCAAAACTTTATCCCTATCTTGCCGGCTCACCTCGCCGAGGCACTCGGCTCCAGTCTTGTATCAGAACAAACTGAAACGCCAGGAACGTGCGCGACATTTTACGGACGGGTATATACAGTACGGGGGTGTACAGTAACAGTTTCATCGAGGCGTTGCACGTACTTCATGAGACGCTTGCAACAAATAATTGTTTCTCGGCCAGGGCGTGCTGGTATTTTCTAATTTCGGAAACCTATCGTCCGGTCGAGATGGCTTCGACAACACACATGTTCCGGGACGCTTTGTCTGAATGAAGAGAACCGAGGGACGGGGGAGGGGAAAGAGATTGTACAGGCGGGTCCGACGGACGGTCACCGCGATTCAGCAATTATTGAGAGACTTTTATTGATATATCCGATCCCTTTGAATAATTTTTTGAATTTGGACGATTTGTGGGATACTGTAAATATTTTCACAGCGCGCGCGATCTCCACTCCGTAATGCACATTTACGCGCGGCACAAAACGACCGGCGGCTTTCGCAGCCACGCACTGTGTACTTTTCGACTATTAATCGATTGATTGACGCGGGGACGAGTCAATTTTCATTGGGTACACCGTCGATTGGAGCCTCGCGTATCGTCGCGCGCATTGTGTGTGCGCGAGGTTCAACTCTCTCCGCACAGACTGTGGAAAAGAATTACATCGTCCGTCCGCGCCGTATTCCCATTCCGCGGTAAAATCAATACAAAGTAAAATTAAACGTGTCCGCCGTACCGTGAAAATTTAATAAACCAGTCTGACGAGTCAGATTCCTCTATGAGAGTGCGGAGAGGTGGAGAGGAGGTAGCAGCCAGCGCCAGAAAGAAAGCTTTTCCCGCGACGCGACGCGACGCAGCGGAGAGAAGCCGCGCACACATAGATGGTCCCGTGATTTCCGTCCGCCGCCGGCTATCGAGCGATTTGCATTTCGACACAATGGCTGACTACAAGCGACACACTCACCATTACGATGGGCCTTTTCCTCTATCAGTCATTTCGCCTTCCCTTTATCCCACCCTGCTCCGCTGATCTTTTAACTCGCACACGCGACACGTGTGGAAGAGCATCGTAGTGAAATAAAAATGAAAAGTGTTTTTCTTTAAGAAAATTAAAAGGTCGCAAACAGAGATATTCAATGGGCGCAATTAATTAATTAACTCCTTGCGAAAGAACGACGCGCGTGCGCGTGAAACAGGTGAAACAGGTGAAGCAGTAGGAAACACAGAGATAAGCTATAGATTCGCTCCGGACATCGTCTTTCTGGCTGCTACGGTGGCATAGAAAAATATTGACGCGCACTGGATGCCATTTTCCAGCGAGGGTACGGTGATGGCGACGATAAGGTCGGCGATGCCAGGCGGGAAACACGGTTTGGACTGTAGCTCTCGGCCAGCTTTTATTGATCTTTCGAAGTCAAGAGAACCGGCTAATCCACCCGGCCGGCCGATCGGTGCGCTGTCCTTCTAATTAAAAGATAGGATCCGGTCGATAAAGAGAAACCGTGAACCGGAGTAGCGCTGATCGATTAATTGGCAGCTCCCGATCGTTGTCTCGAGAATGTCGACCTATTCCAATTTCTTCTCGTTTCGAGATATACGTCGCGCGCGTGTCGAGGCGCCCATCAAAATTACTCGCTCTATGTATCCTTTCTTTTGTTTTCTTCTCGCGTCCCGTTTCTCTCCCACTCCTCTCCTCTCCTCTCTCTCTCTCTCTCTCTCTCTCTCTCTCTCTCTCTTTTTTTATCGCGTCCTCATTCGCATTCAAATTTATTCGAACGCATAATACACGCGCGCGTTATGCTCGAAATGCATTCGCGTGAGGAAGGGTCCGTGGCGATTCACCGAGTACGACATTCGCTCTACTTTATTTTTTTGTTACCTTCTATTCTTTTTTCTCGCCATTATTCGACGCACTGCGGGTGCGCATATTTTTTGTCGAGGGGCAGTCCGATGCAAATCGCAATTGTACTCTCGATATTTCGGTGATAGAAACTGGTTTTCAAATTTTTGTACAAGTACATATTCGGGCGCGTTGTAAACTCGGAAATGGAGCCCTTGTAATTGACACGTTCCATTATTAAACGGATCAAAATTGGCTGTTACAATTTTTTCGTTCGACATTCATCAAACAAAAGTCACTGTTCAGTCTATTTCAATCTGTTTTCATTTCTGAAACGTGTTAATTTTGTAGATATCGATTCTAACATTTTTAAATTTCGAAATTGCGTAAAATTTTAATTATGTGCCAGTTTTAGTTATATAATTATATAATAGTATACAAAGATAGTTTATTAAATTATAATATACAAAGGTGGTTAATTGATATCAAGTTAAAATATAAATTGCTTTTTATATTTAACTAAAACTGAAACTAAAACGAAACTAACACTGAAACCGTACAATGAACAGAAATCTAACAGTTAAATATATTTTTCCAGTGCGAATATAAGTACAAAAAATACGATTTTATGATTTTTACGAACTACAATATAATTCTCATGAAATTGAAAAAAATTCGCCAAGAACATCTTTGCACAGCAGTAAAAAAAAAAAAACATTAACAAAAGTGACATACGTCTTTGAGAGAATCTCTCCATTTAGAATCGTATTTTCTAATCTAATCAAATTAGTACGTATAAATTTCAGATCAATTCCCAGCAACGCTCGATAGTTCGATTTGGCCCTAAGTGCGATTAGTATCGTGACAACCGCACGGCACTAATTGGTCGGATTTGGTGATCGAGTCAAAACGCGTATTATCCATTTGGTAGTCTCGCGTGCGCGCGCGCGCATTTGCGTTACCGAACGGAGAGGCACTTGGTGGAACTTGGCATTTACTTGCAGGGCACGCCGTGTACGCGTCAGTATGGGCATCGCGCGCGTATCGCATATTCATTCCACGGCGGTAACTATCAGATTTCGGCTATGCGTCACTAGGCGAAGGAGATTCCCGTACCGGGAATAGTTGACCGAAGTGTGCCGTCCGTATGCCGGGGATCTCGCGATGCAAACTATGAGGACTGCGTGGACCGTAGCGAACGCGCAGCGCCCAGATTACTATCCGGCGAAGGCTTTTAGGCAAATTCAGATACTCCTGCTAGATTGTGCTCGCGTAACTGCTGTAAAACCGAACCTAACACGCAACATGTCGCATTTATCGCACAGCAGTTTCTGTACACATCTCGATCCCCCTCCCCGCTTATAAACTATGCAATAATATAACTTAATAAATCATACGCGGTGATAAAATAGTTACAGCCATCAAATAAAATCGTGGCTGCTTCTTGCCCATGCCGTCATATAATTTTACGTTAATAAAACTAGGCAACTTTTGTCCAAGAGATTTTCAACACGATAAATAGTTGATGATGTATTAGAAAGAATTTGCGTTAACCAGTGAATGGGTTTATTTTCTGTTTAAAAAAAAAAGAACCATTTATTAGCAGACTACAAAGAAGAGAAAAAGTGCTTCGCCCGCGAGATGTTTTCTTGCGACGTCTAAATCAAGTGATGTAGTGCAGCAGCGCCAGAGGATATATTATTTCCGCAAAACGTAATGTTTTATAAATATACGACCAAAAAGTGTCAAAGTAACTCGAAAAGTCGTGGTAGTTCCGATTTATGTGCTAATGCACGATTATTACATGGCGCTTTTACACATAGACTTCCCCGATTAAATTCGCCTCGCCGCTAGTTTTTCCGATTTTCATTTGGCGTCCACCGGGAACGAACCAACGGACGATTCTCGGTTAGCAGGCACTGGTTACCTCGTACGTGTTGACGACGAGTAAAGAGTGGAATAGGGAAAGCTTCGATCGACGAAGCAGTACGGCTCGCGATGGTCCGTTATCGCGTCATTCCGAGAAGATATCCATAGACCAGATAGCAGGAGGGAATATGGCTTCCCCTGAAATCGCGGAATAAGCTCCACGCTGGCGCATCGCAACGTCGCGTCGCATTGCATCGTATTATTTAACGGTCTTATCAGCCATGCGAATATTTCGTTTTATTGTGCTGCAATTGCCCATGCAATTACCTTATTACTGCTGTCAGAAAGATACATCATATTAATGTTGATATTAGCATACATGCCGATTTAGAGGCGCGGATTACAATCGTTTGAAATGAACAAGTTGGCATAATTGGACACTGATGTTCGTTAGTCGTTTCTGCATGATAATAGAATTGTGAAATTGGGACCGCGAAACGAGCATAACCACGTTGCAGCTAAACATAGCTGCGCATAACTCTATAAAAAAAATACAGATATATATATATATATGTATATATAAAACGAATATGACTTTAAATCTAGATATTTGAGGAAGCGTATCCACGATCGGAATAGTTGATAGTGATGAGTTAATTAAGCCGCGAGAGAGAACCTGACAACTGGATAAATTCCATAAAACCCGTTATGACACCAAAGAGAATAATACATAATTTCAAATAACGACAGGCTGAAAATTTATTTGTCAGACGTTAATTATTATAGTAAAAATGACAATAGCGTAATATCGTAATTATCGAGTTTATTAACTCGCCCTTTCAGCGGGATTATGAGAACGATTACCGAAATAGCAATTCAATTTCCCCGTCTGCAACGTATTAAAAGTTTCAGTTCCACACTTAATAGGAATTTAATCTTGCATCTGCAATTCCCTCTCTCTCCCTCTTTCTCTCTCATTCTCGTACATTTTCAAAGAAGTCCATCGGTCGGATGAGTAGTGAATTTGCATTTCACCAAAGACTGCGTTCGCGAATATTGGCACGACCTCGGTGATCTCGGTACTTGTCTCTCTTACGACCGAAACTTGACTCGGTTTTTCCTCTTCCAACTTTTTTCATTGTCTTAGGTCCTTTCCTAGGTCTTTCCTTTGCTCTCTCTTTCTCTCTCTTTCTTCGCGATAAATCTTCCATTAAATATTTACATTCTGCATGTACATACGAAATCTGTGGTGATATTTTAACAATCTCAATTTTTACGAGGTGTGCCTCGTGGATTCTCGACGCAATCTGTTACATAAAATTTCAATATCCATGTGTTTTTTGTTCAAAGATTTTTTTAAATTTCTAAAAAATTATAACTTCAAGTTACGCTTGTATTTAATCAATTCTTCACACAATTAGCAAATGGATATATTTGAGAATCTTTCTCCATTTCATTATACCAACTCATTACTAAAGCACGATTTAATTTTCAGGTTTCCGTATCTTTATCAAATTCTACGAATTGTTCTGTAATAAAAAATATCCGCTTCCTCCCAGTCAACGCGAATCAAAAATTAAAAAACAATCTCGCGAGGTGTGAAAACAATTTTCAAATTCGTTTTCAAATAAACGATATGTCCGGCAAATTCGCGATGATTCATTGTTGTTTCGCTGTTTAAGCCGATGGTGCATTAAGCCAATATATTTTTTAATTAGTCGCTGCGGTACTCTTAGTTAACTGCCTGACGGAATTGCAGGCCATTCATATCTTTGGATGCCTCCTCATTTTCGTTTCGCCGACACACTCGACGCACCATTAATTGGGGCTCCGAAACATCGTGCAGCCTCATAAACGACCGCAACTATCGCTGCGCGCGTATTCATACCTATCTCTTGCATAAATAATTATTATGGTCAGTTTAATCACGCGCACTTACGAGCGTCAATATTTAGTCTCGCTCTTTTGTGAAGGTACGAATAATAAAAATACGTCAATATATGTGTTAATTTCAGTGCGTATTGTCTAGTAATATTGATTAACCGTGTTGTCGCGGCAAATTAGTTATTGCCACAATTGCGACGACGTAGAGCAATATCAGCGTCGAGTAACGCAGTCGATGTCCAAATGACAAATGCAAGTGATAAACGCAATAAAAATTAACGAACCTATTCCCCTGTCATTCGCGAGAGAGAGAGAGAGAGAGAGACGCTTGTTTTTAGTCGAAATTACTCGGGAGATTTATTAAATTTTTCAGACTAGGAGGGAGGGGGGCTCTTGTGCGCATCTTTACTCTGTTATGGTCTCTTTTTTCGCATTAACCGTCGTCTGGATCTAAGGCAGATCGGAGCGTCGGCGGCGAGGCGGCGGCCTATATCGGGCTACCCGAGTCCTTCTACAACAAGTGTGGATGGATTACAGCGACCACGGGGTACACTTTCGTGCGGTGGAGAAACCCAGCGGTGGGTACGCGGTGGGCATTTAATTACACGGATCGACCGGATCGAATGGATCGTCGTCGCGGTTGCTGCCTGCTCCACGTTTCGAATGACTGCATCCATCACCGGCCGATATCACGCGACGTGCTCGTTCTCGCCATTTCCAGCCTCGCTTTCCAACCCTCCCTACACCTCTCCCTCTTTCTCTTCTTCGCCCCTATATATGTATCTCTCTCTCTCCCTTTCGTCGTTCCCTTCGGAAGTTCTAAAGCTATTGCGCGCGCGAACGTGCTGAAAATTTTGTACAAAGTAACGACGGCGATGCCGGTGTGTTTCGAGAGAACAAACGAGTGGTGAGGCGCTACGCAAACTTATCTTAAAGTCGACGAGACCTCCCTCCCCTCCCCCTCAAGTTCTTCGTTCGGTCGTGTCGTAACCTAACTTCGGTATTAAACGTTATTAGCTAGCGATCCAACGTCGTACTGTTCCCGGAAGAGACGAGTATCGGGGACACGATCCGATGCAGCCACTTGGCGTCGTCGGTATCATTTACCGAAAACTGTCGTTGTCTCAAGCGAGGGGGGAGGGAGAGGATCCTTTAACGAGGTCCCGGTGGGTAGTTTAATCTACGTTCTCGTGTCTCGCGCGTTTACTATTCTAATAAAAGCAAAAACCACTCATGGTATTAAAGACTCAGATTGCACAAATTCATGCCCGGTAGAAGGCGAGGGAGGAGGAAGAAGAGGAGGAGGAGGAGGAGGATGGTGAAGAGAGGCAGAGGATGGCCCGAGCCTCGAACGACTGTCTCTCCCGCCGGCTGACACACTGACGCCGTACAGGCGACATCCTCGGGTCCTCGGGATTTTCATTCCCTCTGGACGAAGGGAATCGTGGGCGGGAGGGTGAAAAGCGGAGCGGGAGAAAACGAGAGAGAGAGAGAGAGGACGATGGAATGCGAAGGCTGCGTCATGTTTTCGCTGGGGCATGTCGCAATTTTCCCTTTCGGAAAAAGACGGACGGTGTATAGCCGAGCGAGGGACGGCGGCGATTGTTGCAACGTCACGTCGTCTCTCGTGCTCACGAGGCTCTAACGTCAGGAATATATTCCCTGAAGTGGAAGCACACGCGCGTGTGTGCTAAGCATCGCCGAGTGGCGTTTACATGTCGCTCAGGACTCTGACGCGGCCCGGCGACGGAAAGAATTCACGCTTACTTTCACCGCTGAAAAGGCCCCTTTTCCCAATAATCGGGATGAATGTGTGCTGAGTCGGAGTCATTTCTCAATGGCTCCAATTATGCGCGAGCCAGACATCACTGGATTATTACATAGATCGGATAATTTTAAATCTGATAAATTTATACTACCTCGTACGTAATAATCATACTACCAGCTACTACATGCCGTATAATCATAATAGTGTAATATTTGATATACGTCATGATACATCGTAATATCATAGAGATATCCAAGCTCTCGAAATTAATGCTATTTTAGTTATTTTAATATCTAAATTAATTAGCGTGAAATCTTGCTTTATCGGGAATTTTGTTGCGAAGGTGGAATTTTATTGATTATATCGAAATTCTCTAAAAATAAAATCGCGCAGAAATACCGGAACACTTATATACACCGAGGATAATTTTGATTAAATCCAATAACTCTAAGTTAATTAGAAATTAGAACCAGAAATTTGGCTTGACCCGAGCAGATTCAGCCAAGTACAAAGTACTCGAAAATAACGTGATATTTGCACGTGTTCGTCTAACAACAACTTTTGAAATCGATGATATTCGAACTGAGACAAGAATAAATCCAATGCAGTAATTCAAATGATATTTTTTCACGAATTGATAATTTAAATATTTTATGAGAGCGCTCCTGCGAAATATCGGCTTACGATAGCTTTGTCAGCTTGGATATTATCGCCCGGGTAAACACGAATGGCGGATTATAACGTGAGCGGGGAAACTTCTCAGTTTATAATCTTACTGTTGCAGTTTGTGTAAGGATATTCTCGCGGAGGATACGAAAACTCGGTCGTGCTTTCCGCGCAAATGCTTTCGCAGTAAATTGTCTTCAAACTCGATGTCATTTCGGTTTTTTTATTTCGAGATCTACAAAGTTTGTCAAACAATACCGAAATCAAGATTGGACGTCAGTCAATTTTTAGACATTTAAAATTTGATATTTGTGTACATGGCAATGTTCAAAATCGATTGTTTCTAAAATAATTTCTTTATAAAAAAAAAATACTCTTCAGAATGGATGTGATTTACAACAATACAATTTTAAATGGTTAAAGTTCATTGACATTTCCAAAGTTCATTTGTGCTGATTTTAGAATTTAATTACATTATAACAAAAAGAAAATAAACCCGGAATAAAGGACCGTTCTTTGAATGCAACATCCGTCGGCCGGATATCAGTTTTATGGTAAGTTTACTCGTATGTTATATAATTAATGTGCATATGGTCCGCGGGCAAAAGTGCGCGAAATTTTGCACCTTCGGCTTTTTTCCGACGCGCCGTACGATGTATATATCATGCCCTGATTTAATCATCCCGTCTGAATCGCCTTTGAAATCACGGCGGTACGAAAATATAATTCCCTTTTTCACTCGCGGATGGTGCATAGGTGCTACACGCAGCTTCGCAATTACCTAGTACTTTATTCCGTAATTATGTATACTTTGCGCCGGTAGTATTTAATCTCTTTAGCGCGAGATACAGTTTGCAATTTTTGTAACGCACGTTAAACCTGTTTGTCACTCCGTAAATTAACAATAGGAAATGAAATGAGATCGTACGAAATTTATTCCGACATCGTCAAGATTAAATATTAGTCTTACAAGGGAACACAATGTTACCCTTTGGTTTTAATGCAATATATGCTTTAGATATATTGAAATTAGATAAAGACGTATTTTTATCTAAGTTTATTCCGAGACTATTTTTTTTTGGTTACAATGTAATTAAATTTTAAAATCAGCACAAATGAACTTTGGAAATGTCAATGAACTTTAATCATTTAAAATTGTATTGTTGTAAATCACATCCATTCTGAAGAGTATTGTTTTTATAAAGAAATTATTTTAGAAACGATCGATTTTGAACATTGCTTATAAGAGACGTATTTTTTTCTAAGTGCATTAAGAAAAGAAAATTTTCTCTTTGAAAAAATTCGATTATTTTCTTTCGAAGCAAATATTGTTGAAACTATAAAAGATAGAAAAAAAATTTTAAATAAATGTTGAAATTAATGGTTTCAAAAGTACTTCATAATAAAGATAAAAATAATTTTTTAATTTTCATTGAAAAGAATTTTTTCATTTTTATTTGAAAATGTATTTTTATCATTATTATAAAATATTCTGAACACCATTTTACTTTTATTAAAAACATTTTTTCTATCTTATAGTTTCGACGATATTTATTTTGAAAGAAACTAACCGACTTTTTTTCACAAAGGGGTGTTTTATTTCTTTAACACTTTCACTGCGCATGGCGCCGATCGGCGCCGCATGCCTTTTGTTATTTAAGGCGTTAGTACATGTTAGTACACAGCCAACACTGAAGCGAATCGTAAGTGTGTTTGTAGCGTGTTGGTTAGGACCTGGGACTTGGAAATTTTTTTGTCGTTTCCGGTTTTTTTTTATTTTTGTGATTTTGAGATGCAGGAATGCCGCGTCCAGGTACCTCACACCTCCAAAGAGCCGCAGCGAAAGTGTTAATGTGTAAGAAGGCATGTAACAAAATACGCGTCTCTTATTTTTGTCTATATTTATATATTCAACATATTCAAAACTTATTAAAATCGAAGAGGGACACTTGGTTGTTCCCTTGTTAGATCGATTACAAATAAAGGGTTTATAAAGTCTGTCCTCATCCCCTATATTTCGGAAACAATATTATCTACATTTAAAAGAACAAGGGAGTCAGTCTCAAGTGTCATCCGAACGATCTGTCCCGGCATATAGAATAAAAAGTATCGTAATAATTTGAATGAATTTTCCATTCTGGCTGCAAACAAATGGGACGCGAGCAGAGCACCGACTATACGTTTCAGAATTTTTGCGCGAAATGTTTGAAGATTGGAAAGGACGCTTTGATCTATCAAACCATTGCAGAAATATGTCATCGTTACGCCTCTTGTGAGATCGAATGCATAAGTCATTCTCTTTGATGTTACTGCTAAAAATAGCAGTTTCAGAGCTTAGCCGGCCGGCTCTGTACACGTCGGCGACGTGTCGGCGCTATTTTCCCCGCAGCTGCGTGCGCGCTCGTACGATCCGATATTTATTATCTCGCGCAAACCCGATGACGCGACCGCACCGTAAACGGCTCTGCGAGGAGTTTCGCGCGCGCGCGAAGGGAGTAAGAAATTTCACGGAACGAGTGTCAGAGGGACATGAAAAAGGAGCAAGTGTCGTCGCTTATACCTGGGCGCAAGTGTCTCCCGTGTTTGCACGAGGTGCTGTGGAACCTGATATTTCTCGCGATAAAGTAAACTCGTGGGAAGGGGAGCAGAAAGGATCGAACCGTAGGAGGAGAGCGTAGACGCAGTGTGGTATATTTTATAAGAAGAAAAAGGAGTAAGGCGCCGCTCTCTTTCTCGCGTACGCGCGAAACTGTGTAGAGAAACGCGCGCGGCGCGGTGTGCTCTTGAACCGTGAAGATCCGCTCGCGACGGGTGTCTCCAACGGTAAACGATTTATTCTCTTCCTTTATTGTCTGCGCCTCGTCGTCCGCTCCGCGCGCGAGAGCGCGGCTCCCCGTGAAAACGGTATAAATTGAGCGTCAAGATTCGTATCTTAGCATGCGCAAATACGGCCGCTCCTTTCGCCCTCGTGATTTTTACTTGGATTATCGGTTCGCGGCGTAAGTCGCCACCACCTCGGCGACGCGACGCGACGTAACGCTCCGCCATCCGATTGATCTCCGTTTCCGTGGTATTTCTTCACGCGATACGCGACTGTTCACTTATTCGCGCGCCTCTAAGGAGAGGGTACTCTCTCTTCTTTCCCCTAGTGGTGCGATATTATCTTTCCCTTACATTTAACGCGAGATACGCGCATTATGCAAGAACGTTACACCTGAAGTCTGCCAAGAAATACGAATAGAAAACGTTATTATGTGTGTGTGTGTGTGTGTGTACGCTCTTTGTAATATGTACGTGAGAGACCCGGTTTATTCATTTGCGTGAAAATTTCTTTAGCAAAAAACAAAACCGCGTTGTCGCAAAATAAAATACGCAGCTTCTCCTCTAACGACGCCAATATCGCACGGCGCATTTTAAACACAACAGAGATATTCGATGCTCTGCCTGCGAGGCTGAACGTTACGCCCCGGCACGGAGATTTCATTTACAGCACAAAAGCAGAGAGCATTAAGAGGGAAACGGGATACGAATACGACGGCGCAAAGGGGCTGAACGGCGAAGGAAAATGCTCTCCTCGTGGACGTGCGTTGATCTTCAAGAAAGGAAAGCGCGCGCCCCGTTGCACTGCAACCAATTGCCGCAACCAGTTGCAACTGTGTGTTTACACAATACGTCGACACAATTGTCGCCAGAGATTTCGTTAAACATCGTGCCCGCGCGCGCGCGTATACTTGCGTACTTGGCGAGCTTTGTTCCTGCAAAGTATGCACGGGTTAGCACGCATATTTTAAAACAGCAGAATTTGTAAAAGCGTATCTAACCGGGTGTACGTACGTACACGTACTCGTTGAACCAGACGGAACATATGCGCGGTTTGCGTTGCGTTGAGCACCTAGCGAATACTCGCGGATACTCTCGCAAATATGCACTGGTATATTTCGCGGAAAATGTTTACGGCAAATACCGGACGTATCTTGCCGGAATGAATATTTCGAGCTTGTAACGGTCGCGCCTGCGAATAATAAATATTCCGATATTTTTAGAGATTCGGGCGGATTTTTTTTTATTGGGTCAGCGATTTTCGCGAAATGTTTGCGTAGCTATTTTAAGCGCGTTAAAATTCGTCAAATGAATTCAGCACTTACGAGGAATTTCGTCACGTAAAAGGGATTAAGAATACATGATGAAATAAGGGTAACGAAGGAGCAAATGGAAAGTCATTAATTTAAGCGGCAAACTTGTGTAACCTTGGACACATATATGCACACGTTGCTCTTTGGTCGGTTAAAATAATTTCTACGCCGAGTCAAGAAAGATTCACTGCAGTTATTTCACGTACGACGATTATTTCTACCGTATAAAACATGTTATCATGTTTTCTTTACCACATAGAGAAAGTTGGTAACATATTTTATAAATTTTCTATTTATTCTATTTTTAATGACGCTTTATAGAAAATTGAACTGCGTAATTGTTAAAAGAATAATTGTTTTACATTTTCAGTTCATTGCATTAAAATTTATAAATGTGTGCAAAATGAAAGGTATTAATAATCCAATTATATATAATAGTTTGTGTAAAATATATAGTAGCAAACAGCATGTATTAAACAGTTCTCTAATAATTCTTTTAGTTTTCAAGTTTTATCATCGAACGCCATTAACGCGATAACGTCAATATCTCACAAAGTATATCTCGACTCTTCTCTTCCCTTTCAGCTCAATACTTCAACTTTCTGCTCAGCTGTTAATTGTCAACTGCCAATCTCCAAACTCCAACTTCCAACCTCCAAGCTCTCAATCCTAAGTCTTTGAATCTCCATCCTTTCTCAGTCCATAATCTTCAGCTTCAAGCTCTCAACATTCAATCCTCAAGTATCAATTATCAGCTTCAGCCCTCAGCTCTCAACCCGTAATCCTTAACCTTCAATCCTCAATCCTTAACGATTGGCTCTCAATCCGCAACTCTTACGTTTCATAGTGTAATATATGCTCTTCGATTCTTCAATTGTTCATTTATGACTAATGTCGTGAATGCAAAAGTAACGACAGAAAAATATATATATTAATCAATAAAGTGAGATAAAATATTAGTTTATGTAGAACGCGATGTCATACGAGGTATTTTTCACCTCATCCTTCTATCTACAGATTCGCACTATGCATCTGTAAAGCTGTTGATCTATATCTTCGTGAATTTATGAGTTTATAAAGCTATGAATCTATAGATTTATGTGATTCGAATAGAATCGGAAAAAAGCCGGACGGAATCGCGTCAAGGAAAAAATTATTCCGATCCGAGTGCGCGCCTATGAAGACAAAATAATATTTCAGAATACAAAATAAGGTAGACTTGACACGGCCATTTCTTAAATTTTCCTCAAATTTAAAGAAAAACCGAATTTACAAAATAATTCTAAATGCATTAAACAAGATTTGCCGTTTGTATGCAGTTTCATTCTTTTCGCATTTCTATTGTATTTTTGATAAATCTTACCGAACGAAGTCGCATAATTGAAATTTTGGAGCAGTTTCTCGAAAGCATTGTTCACAATTTGTTCCACTATTGACTTTTGTTTAATATTTTCCGAGGTGTACTTTAGCGTTTAAATCGCATCGTAGATTTCTACCGTAGACCAGTACGAAATTGCGCCGTTACTTTCTGCAAATCCACCCTCGCTATGAAACATTCTCCAAGCGAATCTGGAAAGGCTTTTGCTAGGGTAAGTTAAGTATTACGAAAGTGCCGTCTCTGTTTCTGCCTCTTGGCTACCGGCTTTGCCCTTTTTCCTTCTTTTTTTTTTTTCACTCGTTCCTTGCCCCGGTGCAGTTCAAGCGGTGTATACAGCTTTCAACTCGGATTCTCCCTACGCACTATAAAAAAAAAGAGACTTTTGCATCAGCGAGTTGCCGCGCGTTTGACACTGCCAACGTTGTTAATTTTTTTCCGCCGGACAGAGTTTCCTAGTCGTCGACCTGCGAAACAGAAATCCCGCTAATAGATAACCCGCCGTGAAACTGTTTTCTGCCCGGGATAATCGTCTCTTTTTATTCAGACGAATATCGCGCATGCAATCTAATAGAGCTGTAAACGGCGGATAAATTTCATCTTTTTCACGTGCGTACGCGTCGCGCGGTTGCCCGCGCCCGCGATAGTAGTAAGACGTGTTTTCGCGATGTTGGAAAAAGTTGGGATAGTGGAACTGAATTTGATCGATTTTCGATTGAGGTCGGCCCGCCTGCCGCGCGACGGCAAATTAGGTCGTATGATATACGCGGTGAATTCGCTGGCTCTCGCTCCGAGAGACGAACGGACAGCGGTACGCGAAAAACTTGAGCGTGAATAGAACAGCGTGACCCATTCAGAATACTTTCTACGTGACGAAGTGACAGGGTCCTTCTTCAATTGAGCAATTGAAATTATTTTCCTTTGGAAAAATGCAATTGAAATTATCTTCGTCCGGAAAAATGCATTTGTAAAGAAAATTCTGTTTTACTTTTAACATATCCCCGACGACGTTAACAAGCAAAATTTTGATACTAAATGACGGCTTTCCCCTCTGAAAACTAGAATACATTATTGATTAAGCTTGTCAGTTTATGTCGTCCGTGTTTGCTGTTACATGAGCTTTATTTAAATATCTTCTCCAAGCTAAGCTCATGCATCGCTAATGTTCTTAAGTACCGTGCTATTTGCCACGTAGGATGAGTTTCAAGAAAAAGCCACGGGTATATGAGATTCTGCGGACCCCCGAAGTGTGGGAAAAGGTAATTCTGTGTACCAACGATTTTTCATCCTGTCGTTCCTCAGCTTCCTCATTTTTCGCGGATGATATAAGAGTGATTCCACCCCTGGTACTCAATAAATTATGCAAATTGCAAGAACCTTTGCATTTTCTGCGGGTATACATACAGCAAGTTTTCGCGGAAATATACTTTCTGGAGAAAAAAGACGTAATATCCTGCTCAACCTCGAGTTTACGTTGTGCAACTGCTCCGGCATTACCGCTCGATTGTGGCTATTTCGCGTACCGCATTCGCTCTCGCATATATTTGTACAAACGCGATCTATCTCGCTTATTCGACACATCCGGTGGACTAAAGTTGAAAGAAATCTTCGTTTCAATAACTGTGCACAGCCGAGGATCGTTCTCGTGCAGAGGAGGAGGAGGAGGAGGAGGAGGAAGAGGGCGAGATAAGGGGCTTGGCGAGAAGAGTTTAACACTTGAGCATGAAAATGCGCACACCACGATTTATATTCCGCATCGATGTCTTAACGAAACAATATCGCGCTGTTCAGTAATGAGACGGAAAGGAAGAATCGCGGAAATTGGAGAGATAGAAGAAAATATAACGACAGTATCGGCGAAACTTTCCCGTTCTGCTCTTCTTTGAAAGATCGACAAAGATATTCTTTAGTCTTACTCTCCCTCAGGCATCTCGACGGAAGTTTCATCAAAAAACTTATCGTTCTGTATTCTTCCCTGTACTCCACCTTTCTCGCGTCTTTCACCTAGAACCCCCTCCGGTCGAAGTCTAACAAACTCGAACAATGGCAATCATCGGGAAATATTTACGGTATGAGGTGAAAAAGAGGAGCCTAGTGAGACCGCGATATCGATCGATCGGTGTTTCATAAATGCCCGTCCTTTTAATGAATTATAATCGCTATCACGTGCTTCGATGCTATTTATCATTCAAGGATTTTTAATAATTATGCAATCTTGGAATCTCGTTTCGAGGAGAGGAAGAAAATAACTACGAGAAAATATTGAACTTTCTTTTTTCGTTTATATATAAATCGACTTTTCGTCAATTACCCTAAATCAATACAGCGATATTATAAAATCTGATAGAAATTCCGCTACCAGAGGTCGGTATGTCCCGAAGCATAAAATGATTAAATGTGACAGCAGCTATCAGAATGAGTTTAAAATTTAGAACGGAATTCAGCATTTTCGCGAGAGATTTTGATTGATATTAATACGCCTTAAATAATCGTCATTAACACGTATGCGATTACGATCATAAGATTCATTTTATGAAAAATAATAATTGAAGCGGAAACATGATAATTGCAAAATGGAAATTATTTAAATAATAAATTAAATGTCTCTAAAAAAATTTTGGTAATATCTGCTGATTGATTTCCTACATAAAATATTTTTTAATGAAAACTCTCTTCGTTCTACTATTAATCCTTTTAATGCTGTTACATATGATTCGATCATTATTCGATCTTTTTCTAATATTAACGTGACTGCGCTTAACGTTTTCGCATATCGTCGTAGAATATAACTTTAAAATCCACCCGCAGAAATAAAATAAACTCAAATTCACATGCATACAAAATTCACATATCGGAATTTTCAAATAAAATCCTTGAATTTTATATGTAAATTGTGAAATTTTGAAATCTCGATGACAAAAGTTTAAATGTGAAAAAAAACTTTCAGAATGATAGAAAAAAAAAGCGGGTCGGGATCAAAAGCGGAATGACACGTTTCATTATTTTACTACCGTTTACGCTTCTCACTATTCGCGGTTTTGGTCACTGAACATCATCCTCTTTCTTGTCCTATGCAGTGGATTTGTTTGAATGTCCACGCTTTGTATTACCGACTGTGTATGGACAGCTAATTTCCGCGGATTAGCGAGAAATACGAGAATCGCGAGATATTAATTGCCCGTAGCGAATTGTCGATGATTGTCGATGTGAAAACAGCTTCGTAAGTGGTTGCAGGCAGGATGAAGCTGAATAATATGTCACTTAATCCGTGCATTTTTCATGTGCGATCTAAATTTTATCCTTTAATAGCATTTCATACATTCTCATAAATTAAGCGGTATAAGAAAAAAAAGTACGTTGTTTATTTTATGACACTGTAGGATATTTATTGAAAAATAAATGTTATTTTGTATTCCGATTTCCTACATTGTTTCCATCACATATTTATACTATTTGAGTGCATCTGTCGCGTCGCATATCGCGTTTCTTCAAACGTTAAAAGTGGTTAATTTTTGGTTCGTTACGTTAAACCTCTGTTAATACGATCGTACCTCACTGTTAGCACTTCTAGCTGATACATCGAGTTTGAAAATAAAATTCTACATATGAACGAAATGACTGTTATTTTAGGCGCTTCGACCATTTCGATCATTTCGAATAAATTCAATATCATTTATATATCGTATATCAATTTTTTTTAAATATTTCCATTAAATATATATATATATTTAACGGAAATATTAAAAAAAAATTGATAAATCTGCGGATGTGAAATGTGTGCTAAATACATACATACTGAATGATTTGGGGGACATTAAATAATAACTAAATCGTGTAATAATTCAAAAATATATTGCACCGTTAAAGTGATTCCAACATTTTTCCAGCTTCCTTATCTCTTATGCATTTATTTGCTTCCGTTGTCTGCGCAGAAGTATACGTATCTCATAATTCTCTCAACAGTCAAAACTGTTTTCCAACTTTCTGCTGGTAAAAATCATTTTTCTTTCTTTATTTTGGATATCTTATTACCTTCTCTTATTTATCCCGAATATCGTATCCACCACATATTTCGTTTTACCCGATCGTGTCTGCCATGTTTTCGCGTTGTTTAAAATCTCCCTGACATTTACACGATTTATGAAAGAAATATTAGCCGGTATCGGATTCTTGTATCACGTTTGCGAGTTCTTGCTGGCATAAATATTGCTACACGATACGAAACGATGTAACAACGTTAAGAAAGAAATTCGAGCTTGCGATTAATCGATGAACTATGACCTGTAACTAAAGAAGTACAATACTCTCGTGTAGAAACCTGTTAGCGTTTCAAAATCGTCGAGCTAACGTCAAAATAACATAATGAAATAGTATAATTCGCAGAATCATTGTCTTCAAATAATCTTCGGAGAAAGCCATGAAATTTACATGTAGATGTTTACTCAACTAACCTCGTGGTTCATAATATTTATTATTCATATGCAAGTTATTAATGGTCCTATATAGTTCGTTTTTGCTCCTAATGAACCCATGTACTGCTTATACTTTGAAAAGGAGATGTGTTTAAAAGGAGGGAGAGTGCACTTAAGCGCTGATTGCACTGTGTGCACGCTTACCTAGTTATGCCACTGGCCATAACCCCATATTTATATAATTCAGTACAAATTTTGCGGTCTAGGTACGTGAAAATCACAATATAATTTGAGCGTAACTTTAACATTACATTTCAGAAGCGTATTTCTAGACAATATTCGTAAAAAAGTATGGAAACACAAGTCTAAATTTTTCAAAATTTGTTTCTGCTTTTATTGTGTTTGAAAAAAAATGTTTAAAATTTTTATTACACATATCACATTTTCTGCTGTATCTAGTATTGAATTTTTTTCATGATGGATATCGATTCTGTTGACACAGGAATTCAAAATCAAATTATCCCCACGTAAAAGTTAGACAGCAAGAGCCGAGGAGATGAAATGATGTGGTAATAAAGACATTATGCATGGCGTTAATAGATAAGGAAAAAGTTCAGTCGCCAGTTAATTGCGCCCGATTACATCAGGTTTTTGCACTTTGTCCTCTCCCGAGCGTAATCGCCGATCTCTTTCTCTCAAAGTGTATTAATTTACATACTTCTTTCGCACGATCATGAAGTTTTCCATGCAAATCTCAGATTATAATCTTAGAGCTTTGTAAGCATCGCGCGCTTCGTGTAAGAATGCAAGGCTCGATACTTCGTGGGTTAAATATCGCGGTTATTATACTCTGCATTTGTACCTTGCGGCTAAGGGGTATGCTTATAACACAATCAATTTAACGCGGCTGCACTGAAACAAATGAATTTTTATTCAATGTAGTTTAAAAATGTTGTGAAATTGATTTTCAAGTTATAACAAAGTCGATATTTTTAAGTAAAAAAAAAAAAGTAGGACGAGCTCGTTTGCTGTATGAATGCTTAATGTGCTCGGCGCTGGAACATCATCGTTTCGTTGTGTTGATAAAAATGTACCCCAGATATACCACGCTTTTATTCAAATCTGATGACTTTAAAATCATGTCGTCGAGGTACACCTCGACACATATGGGCTAAATGGGCTGTGACCTTAGAATGTCAGCATCAGAAAACGTTGGACGTTCTACCATTCTCATATACATTTTGTCAAAGTCTAGAAAATTTCTTGGATAAAAGTTATATTGGACTCTAAATAAACTAGGACTCCCTTAATCCATCACTGACGTCAAATTAGATTATATATTAGAAATAAATCACCGCGCGTAACTCTTTCTTATAATATACCCTGAGAAGAAAATAACTTTTCTTATATATTACTATCTAAACTATAAACTCTGAAGGATGCTCGGTACAGATGCTTCTTATATTTTACGTTTTCTGTCGCGTAATAGAAATAAGGTGCAACATATACGATCATACTGTTTCCCGCGTCGTGTAAGAAAACAGCGTTCGCTACCCTGAGGGCCAAATATTGCGGCATGGCGTACTTCGCCATGGGACTTTGATACACAGCTGCCGCCGTGCTTAACATATTCAATTTAATACGGTAACACCATGGAGACTATACTTAATTTGCATCGGGAGATTCGATGCGAGAGCAGCGTACGCCCTGAAACGAGACCGATCAAGATGATTGGATGTACAGATAGTATCAGAAGTCGCGCACATATCCCTCAGCTACAACTTTTCTGATGAATTCCACGTTGCTTATTTCTTTAGGTTTTATTGTAGATTGACAGAGTGAACGAAAATATATCTCTTCTATAAAATATTAAAATTAATTACTTGTTTTCGATTGTTCATTTAAAAAGTTAATGTATATTTAAAAATATATCGAAAGAAAGATAAAAAAAGTCGAAGATATCCGAATATATATTTTTCGTTTTAATAATGAAACTGTTAAATTATTAACTATTAAATTTGTTAATCTGATAATATTGACAGATATGTTAAAAGTGTGTGTTTTCTTAACTTTTTTATTCTGATAAGTTTATCCTTTTATTTATATTCTTTTATTTTTGCAAAGAGATCAATTTAGTCATAATATTATCTAAATTAAGAATATGACAGCGTATCTCATTTATATAATATGCGATTAATATAGCGACTCTAGAGACTCAATTAGAATTTATCTATTTAATACAGGGCTTATCGTAGAGGGAAAGTAATTTAATTAAATAAGTTGATACGTCTATCGTAGCTCTTAACGAAATTGTTTTAGCAAGAAAGAAAATGTCTAGGTGTGGTCTCAGGATATTAGCTGACTGAGAAATTATTTGTCTAATTTTCTTAAGATTGTCTTAGTCTCTCAGGGTAAAATTCGCGACCTGTTTAATTGTCCTCCCCTTCGCTTATGAATTTATTCCATATTTCGTACAAATATGATAACTCGGGCGATTCTTTTTAATGGCGTTGTTCTTCCATAGGGCCAGCGGAGATCGATCTCGCCGGTGGATGGAGGTAGAAAGGTCAGGGTGCGGAAATCGTGAGGAGAGAAGACAGGCGTCGGATGTGGAGAGAGGAGAACAGGTAGGTTGAGCGCCGGCCGATCACGGACGCGCGCGTGGGACGTTAGCCCGGAAAAGCGAGGCAGATCGGGCTTCTTCCGGGCGAGAATTGAGACGTAGTCGAGGGAAAGGTGTCTCGTTGTTTAAAGAGCGCGCAGTCGGTAGATCCCCTCGAGGGATTCTGAGGGATAGGTAGAATGAGCGCGAACGCGAGAGGAAGCGGCGAAGTTAGAGGGTCGCTCGGGTAGATTTCGGGGATAGATACCGGGCAAAGGCTGTAGGCCGTTTGCTATAGTGCGCACGTACCAGGTGAGAGAGAGGAGGAAAGACAGGGCAGCAGGGGTGGCAGGGGTGGCAGGGTGGCAGCGTAGCGCGAGCGAACGAGAGGGTAACGACGAGAGGGTCGGGGAAGGGCGAAATAGGGAGAGAGAAAGAGCGAGGCGGAGGGATTCGTGGTATAGCTTCGACTTTGGCCGTGCCGCAGTGGTATCGAGCGGCAACCCCACCTTTCACTCGGTCTCCTACTACCCTTTCTGCCGTTCCCGCCACCTACCCTCATCCCCTCGTTCGAGCCACAGCGCCGCACTACCATTCCACCTACCTAGAGAACAACGTTATAGCGCTCTAGGCGCAAGTGCGCTCGCACGAACTCGCCGCGAATACTATCTTCCACTCTTTTTTCCTCTTTTTCGAATTCTATCCTTCATCTCGTTCTCCATTTGCTCTATCCTGTACCACCCCGATCTCCCCTGTCTTCCTCCCGTCTTTCGCGGTGGTAAACCATACCACGTGACGATAGTAGACTAGAGGTACTCTATTTAATGAACCACGTGCGCCGCGAAATGTCTCGAATATCGAGATCGGTAGCGTAACTCGTCTAGTCCTTTTTGAATGCATCGTTTGCCGTAATAGCGGAACAATAAGGACGGAGACGGATTTGTGCGAATTTGATAGACGACTGCTTCGCCGCAGCCGCTGATAACAGTAATGACGTGACCTCCTTCGCGCGCGCAAGTGAGGTCTTCCACCACGGAAAATTCTACTCCTTTCCGTGAGAAGAACATTCTTTTGGGACGACATGCATTTCACATATCAACTGTGCTCGTTTGAATAACTCTCCCTCGAGAATATCTTCGAAAATCTTGCGCTATTCGAAATGGTTAAAAGTATAATTCCGCGTTCGCGACGCGATATTATTCGCGGACAGAGTGTCTTTTTCAAACATAAATATCTTTTTAGATATCTCTTTTGATATACCAATTAAATCGATAGGATGCGATACGCAGGAAAATATTAGGGCTCAGACAAAAGATTCGAACATATTGTATGTGCGATCTGTTCGAACAATTCGAAAGAAAAGAACATCCAGTTTGAATCTTTCGGACAGTTCGAACTTAAGTAGTGATCGATCTGTAATGTCAATTTGTTATGTCTGAAATTCGGACAGTAAAGATTAACGCAGTATGTATTGGAAACAAAAAAAGCAATTTTTACGAGCTTCACGCGAGTCTTCTAAAGTTTATTAAAACCATAAAACTGTCAAAAAGATTATGACACTAAACATAAAATAAATTTCTTCACAGAATAAGATTAAAAAACA
>QKQZ01028935.1:0-11831 GCA_003595255.1 Solenopsis fugax
TATTTATAATATATAAATATACATATATATATATATATATATATACAAATATACAAATATATAAATATATAAATATACTCTTTAAATCTCATGAAAATCCATTCGAAAAGTTGCACAGACTCAATTTTCATTCTTCTATAGAGTGACGTTTCACTCTACGGATTTAGAGTGTATACTTATATACATATTGTATAGATGTGAAACAAATGGAGCGAGAGATTTTATTCATTTTATTTTCCGGAACTAGGACAGTTCTTTATAAACATCGGTATAAGATATACATACACTGAGAAAAAAAATTTGTTGACTTAAAAAAATATTAGTTCATTCAACTAAATGCAGCGATCACGGGTTGTCAAGCAAACATTTTTTAATTCAAAGAAATGTCATTTAACATAACTACAGATATTCATTCGAATTACTACCGTGTATTTGACTCAAATAAATTAATTCATATGCAACTAAACGTATTTAGTTCAGTTAACAGTTTTTTTTCTCAGTGTATGATATTACAAATATATAAATTCTACATAAACATGTAACAACACGTATGCAAATATAAATCTCTAGAGATATAACGAATTCGCACAAAAAATTTTCACGATATGTACAAAAACTATTACAATGTTTAACGAGCGAGATTTACTTTGGTGCTAAACCCATCGATTCCGAGAGAAATCGCCGTCAATATCCGCAAAGAAATATTTTCGAGTTACAGCAAGCCGCTTCGACTCGTGCGACGTCAGAACTGGGTTAATTTCGCTTAACGCTTAATAACGAGCGCGCTTTCCTTTCAAACGAATGTTAAGTCGCAGGATTCAAGCGGAAGTGCCGTACGCACGACGGACGCACGGCGTCGGAGTAGATTCCGCGGCGGTAGACGCAGAACAAGGGAAACGCTCGAGCCGCTGAACCGAACAAAACACCCTGGCCGACGCTTTAAGCCGACAAAACAATTCCGCCGGCGGAGTGGCGGCTGGCAAATACGTTGCCGGTAGTCAATGTTCCAAAAGGATCCATTTGTCTCGTCCGACAAAACGTCGGGCCGAGCGCGCGTGATAACGGTGCTTATTCTGTATCACGCTCACGTTGCATTCAACATGCACTTCCATGAGCAATGCCATGTTAACGTGTCAAGTGCGATTCTTCGTTCTGTCTAAGAACCGATCTTTTTCGAAGAACGTTAGTTATGTGAAATATGATGACGTTATCTATACTGAAAGAAATGTTTTGTAAAATCAACCAAAGTTTGATTGATTAGTGATAAAATGAATTTTATTGTGATAGTTACTAAATATATAGTTGTTTTGGCCAAACAATTTGTAGATTTAACCAAATAATTATTTTCATATAACAAATTACAAAGTTTTTGATTTTTTTGTTAAATGTACAAAGTTTTTGGTACCAGTAACTATAAAATTCATTTGATCACTATACTACCAAACGATTTCTCTCAGTGTACACTGGAGATATCTTGATTTCTCGGAGGTGTTTTAAAGTTTTGTACATCTTTTGAAAGCTTTAAATCTATTATATTTTCATCAAACATAATCGCAATCTCTGTAGATGTTCGCAGCAAACTTGACATGTTATTTGTCAACGAAATGTCGACAATTAGTTTTCATAAGATAATTTGAACTAAAAAATTGTACTATATAAATCTGTTTAATCTCAACTATACGGAACGAATTAGCTCTCATCATGTAGAATCGGAAAAACAAATCGCGAGGCTTCCTTGACGATGATAGACGAAAAGGCTAAGCAAAGTATAGATATGCCTCTTTATTCCTTTACATCGCAATAGAGATCCTCTTTAATAGAGGCTCTTTACTATGCGAACAGAACGGAAACGTAGCTGTATACTTTGAATTAAATGTAAAAGTTCGTCGAAATTCGTTAGCATATAAAGACTGCTCGAAATAGAAGGGATGAAGCTGAAATGCCGATAATGTCACTCGATGCTATGTTTAAATTAGACGTCTGTTTATGCATCGCTGAACGAGAGTCTTCTATTAGTCTCGACGATGTACAGAACACGAAACATCGTTTTACAACTTTATTCGAATCTTTAAATTGTTGTTGTTCAACTGGTTCCGCTTAATTCCTATTTATACTATACCGATTCCAACCATCCCTCAAAGCTTTAAATCTCTGATAGTTTTCAAGCGCGATTTTTTTCTAGCAGCTTTTGTTATCGCTTACAATTGTTAAATCACCATTAAGAATTCTCAGTTAGCCAGTAATTCCTCGGCGAATGTTATTTTAGCGGCGAAAGACTAACAAAGGCCAGCAAAGCTCGAGCTGTTGGCTGAGCCAACTGAGGTGGCACAATACCCGACAATTCCTGAATATCACCGGATTATCTAACATAGTTGAAGTAAAAAGACCATTAGTAATGACAATTAAAAATCTTCGTCGTACGTTAATCGTTTTAACTTCTAATTTCAGGGGTGAAGAAAAAGAAGAGTTTCGGAGGGAGAAGAATGTTTGGAATAACTTGGTGTCGGCGTTCTTTCGCCCGGCGAATACGCAACGACCGAGAAAGACGCGAGTCCTGTCGACAGGAAACAAAGAAATGCCGCAAAAGGTTTCACAGCAGCGTCGCGTTTCCTTTGTTCAAGCAATCCCGCCACGCGACGCGTCGCGTCGCACAACGCCGAAGTCGCTGGCGTTGGCTGTGGAGGGAGAGCTCGAAGCCGGCACCGCGATGGATCGATACAGCACTAAGGGGTAGTGTTATGGGGGTGGCTGGCTCGTAATACACGGGGGCTCGCCGCTATTCCGTGATGGCTAGAGAGAGAGAGGGGNNNAGAGAGAGAGAGGGGGGGTGGTGGGAGGGTGAGAGGGGAGGAAGAGGGAGAGAGAGAGAGAATGAGAGAGGGTTGAGAAGAGGAGACGGGCATGAGAGAGAAAATATACGTGCGCACCCTCTGCTCTAACCTGGCGGAGGCAGAGCTAGCGCCAGCAGCATCCCATTCGTCAATCCTCGTCCCTCGTTGCTGAAGGCTCTTTCTCTTTGTTCGAGTTCGTTAAACTTCCAGTCCGACGCGACCCCCTATCTCCGCGGCCCCGGACCGATATCCCTTAACCGTTTTCTCCGTCCTCCGCGCGTTTCTCGCACCGGTTCTTAATTACGATGGGTTCGCGTCTCATTTCCTTGCGCTTAAGCGGGGCCTCTCACCTTGAGATTCGCGGCACGAGCTCGGAATACACCAGTATACATCTCGCAGTTATCCCAATCACGCGCCAACACGTTGTATTACTACAATACGCTGTTGGCCTAAATGACGCTATTATTGTTCCTCGGTTCCGTTATTTTCGATACTTTAACGTTGATTCTAGAGCTAATGAACGCTATAAATTTATTTCTCTTAGCAAGAGTAAGGTAATTCGAAATTAATATCTTTGAAAAATGAATATGATCGGACGTGCTGATTATATTAAAGCGCACGAGAAGTTTCATTCGCTGCTGACGGTCTGACTAGACCGCGGAACTTACTACTTGCGCACGCATGAACCATAAATGTTCTCATTCGGACACAGTTGTACAATATTTATGCGAATGTGTTTTGCTCCGTTTTTGTACAGTTATCCTTGTTGAAATTAAAAAACAACATTCACCTCTCGAGTACTCAAATATAAATTTTCTCAATAAATCTAATCTGAATAAAAATAACAAAAAGTTAATAAACGAAATTAATTATCAATTTTTTTTGATTGCGTTAAATATCTCTCTTTTTACCAATAACTTACCGGTAATTTTCTCACCAAACTTTATTCGAAACGATCAAATTTCATTATTCATTATCACCGTATTTCAATAAACTTTATTGTTTATGTAAACAATTAAAATCCACTATTTATCATCGTTATATCTCATAATTTGCCCGTATTACCTCACTATTTCATAATCCTTCAGGTGAAATCAGAGTTGTACTACTACAGGTCAAGGACGAGCGAGGAAACTGACGGCCTCGCAACGTTTTCCGATATGCGCTTGCTTACAAAATTAAAGTCATGGAAAAACTCGACGACCTGAATTACGATATATACTTTTCTGCGAGTGTAGCGACGTTTCATCGCGCATAACGGCAGGTCACGAAGTTCCTCGGACTAGCTCGGACAAAGAGGAGAACCGACGACGGCGTTCTGGTACAGTTGCCGCGAGAAGTGCACTTTCTAACAATAGAATAAACTTAGAAAGATAAAAGATGACGCGTAAGCGAGCGAGACTTCGAGGAAGGTGCACGGCACCAGAACGATGATTATTTTTTATAGTCCCGCAGCAACGGCATCAGGATATGCTGCCTGGTCTACGACGCAATTCTCGCCTTATCACTCGACCTCTAACGCGCTAACTGCGCGTGTCTTTACAACAGCGTTCTAATCAGAAATTCGTTTTAAAGAGTACATTCCTCGCATAATTCTCGCGGAATGTAAATAATTTCATGAAGCACAATTCTAATTAATCTTTAATTACACTGAGAGAAATCGTTTGGTAGTATAGTGATCAAATGAATTTTATAGTTACTGGTACCAAAAACTTTGTTACATTTAACAAAAAAACCAATAACTTTTTGTAATTTGTTGTATGAAAATAATTATTTGGTTAAGACTACAAATTGTTTGGTCAAAACAACTATATATTTAGTAACTATCACTATAAAATTCATTTGATCACTAATCAATCAAACTTTGGTTGATTTGTGATCAAATGAATTTTATAGTGATAGTTACTAAATATATAGTTGTTTTGACCAACTTTGGTTGATTTTACAAAACATTTCTCTCAGTATACTTACTTGTATTACAAATATACTTATTTATACATATATGTATAAAATAAACTATACACTATAATGTAATGAATATAAGGATTCACTGTTTTATATGTAATATACATAGAAAGATAATTTGTTTCTCTAGTTTCAAATTTTTCTAAATTTTCTCGTGATCGTCGTATTTATAGAGAAATTATAAATTTTATATTTTACTTACAATGCCTGATAAGATGTAATCGATATATTTATATGATATGAAGAGAGAGGTAGATAGAGAGAGAATATTCGTCCCATCTTCGTTAACAGAACGAAGAACATGTTTAATGAGCATAAACTCAACGTCAGAAAAAGATCGATCCCAATTTGAAAGATAAGCTTGCAGATGTATCTAATTGCATGGGAAGCGCTATAATTTTACAAGCTTCGGAGCGTTGTGATTACAGATGGTCCGACAAGACGTATTTAGAAGACGCCAGAGAGGAAGGAATACACGACGGTTACGAGACAAGAATTTAAACCAGGTTTAGTCGCAGCCAGCTTTCTCGAACCACCATCTTTTCTCTCGCCAGCTCCGTGGTAGCTTTTGTACCGAAAGCTTCCATAGAGCTTACGTTCCATTCTAAATGCATTAACCCCCTGTACTGCACTTTGCCCGCTCCTACTTCACTGATACATCTTATCCCCGCAATTCCCACAGACGATTCTAACACAACTATTAGAGTTATTTTCAGAACACTATTAGATAATGTCCTTATTTTATTTTAGTATTGCATATTCTGTAAATCATTACTATGCGCTCGAATAAATTTATTGACAAGTAATAATGCAGCTTAGAGAAATGATTTGAAGTTTAAATGATATTGCGTGCTTTTTAATATCAATATAATAGCATTTATATTATTTAGTTACTTATATTTTTCCAGTTTACATTAAATAATTACTTCTAATAAAGATGTTTTGCTTTTTAATTGTTTTCTAATATTTTAATTTAGTAACGTTAGTTTCCCTGAGCTTTTTAAAATTTATAGTAACTGATTGATTACGTTAAATTACAGTTGAAAATTGTTTTATGTGCCGTCGCTAAACTTCCATGATAATATTATTTGTTTAAGTTTATCGTTTAACGTAGTTTCACGTAACTTAAAGACAATCTAACGTCTTTAGAAACTATAGTATACGCAATTCATCATTTAATGCGTTTAACGATACAATATAGTTAGACGCGGCGCGCCATTGTCAGTTTGGCTTGGTTTTAACCGGATTTCATATCTGCCGACTCGATGCGCATTTACTTGAGATTACTCCGGTCGTTTTGTCGACAAGTCCGATCTTCAACCGCGTCGTTTTCCTCCCTGAATTGCTGCGGAAGTGATTTCACCGTGAGATGATTGTCCTATTGTGAGATATAATATTCTTCCTGTTTACCAGACAATCGCAAAAAGCAAGAGAGAGTAACACGTTTAGAGAGAATATCTGTTCCGAATGTGTGTCTACAAAAATATAGAAAGATGTTCGATTAATCTCGCAAGGTTTGTCTCTGTATGATTGTACGCCCGTCAATACTATTATACTTTTTTTGTTACATAGAAAAAAATTCGCGCGGCACTACTTGTTACAATGACGATGTACTTTGTCAATAATTAATCTGCGTGATAAAGAACAGCAATAGTATCTACATTTCCTAAAATTACAATATTTTTTTAAGTATAAAGATAATGAAGTAAAAGATACAAATAATTAAGGTAAAGTTATTTTTCATGTTCATAGCATTCGTTTCTAACGTCATAAAAATGTATACTTTCAGAATACAGGAAAAATATGCGGAAGAGATGTATTAGAACAATGATATGCCGTGCCAAGAGAAGTTAAAGCGTAACAAAACTCAATTCGAAGCCAAAGAACTCTTGGCACAATGGTTATAATATCCATGGTGATCGTCAGTTGTGCAAACGATGTGAACCACTTCCAGGATTGACAATACTGAAGTGCAATATTTTCTTTTGTATTTTTACGAAGCAACCTCCTCTTCCGTTAACAACTGTCTTGGGAAAGAACGTTTCTCAATCGAGTTTCTTCGCTAAAGTTAACTAAAGTTCATCGGAATCGAATCGATATTTACGCGTGTCCGAGACCAATAAAACATTAATATCAACGCGAAAGTTACAATGCGACGTTTCATGTTCGATATTTACGGTGATTTACACGTCCTATTTCATTTATAATCATCTTCAGTCTAACAAAAGAAAGAGAGACAATATTTTCTCAATAGATGATAACAAAATACGTTATAAAGTAAATAAAATTATATTTTTCAATACTTCCTTCAACTACTGTTGATCTACAAATTAAACTATTATTATAAATTAAAAATATTATATTTAAAATCTAATTACATTATTCTTTATACTTATTAAAAGTAAGAAAGTCAAATTTTAATATATAATATGTTTAATAATAAACACAATTATATAAAAAAGATATATTCTTAAATGTTTAATGAGCAGTTAATATTTTTGAATTCCATCGTTCGTCTATTAATAAATTTGCTTAATTAAATTGTTTAAAACATTGTTTTCTTATTCCCTTCCGAGTAATAATAATATTTAAATAAGAATATTAATATGAGAATAATTTTGGAAGAGACTGTATGATATTCTGTACAATAAGCGGGTGAGTTTGCGTCATCGACAGCATTTGAAGGATCTATTACTCGCTAAGGTAACGGCGATTCAGGTCACTGTAGAAAGTGGATATTCCTTGTATTAGTTGTAATACTACCGGTAGTTGAGCTAACAATGCGAGCTGTTACGGTCGTTAAACGATGTAATTACCGCAACGTTCAATATTATATTACGATGATTTAATTAGCAGTTTTTTAAGCTATATGTAATGACGTCGATTAAATTTCAATTATTGCATAACTTTCTCCAAAAAAGTCTGTCCGGACACGATTTCTATAGAGAGCTTAGCCTAAAGCAAAAGCTAAAATTAAATATCTTAATCACATCTTGTATGATTGTATATTCCAAAATATTTAAAATTACTTCAATCCATTGTAAACTTTACTCAGCAAAATGACATTTGACCAAGGAAAGTTAAAGAAAATGTCAAAAGTTAAACGTGCCGAAAATTTGTAAGATATTATGGATGTGAATTTCTGCCTTTTTGAAAGAGAAGCCTGTAAGAAGAAAGTGCTTTGAGGACAGCCGACACTTTCGTTTCAGGTAAGTTCGTTTCTTTTTTTCCTACTTCCTTTTTTTTTACAGGTGGATACTTCGCCGGTGCACATCGCGCTTCCTTTACGTAACGCGCGCTAGTGGCCGTGCTCCTTTCGCCTCGCCACTGTATCGCACCGATCTACTTACGTTAATTGTAACGACGACTTTCGAACAAATGAGTGCCTCCAGAGGATTAGAAAATTCGTCGGGCAGAAGGATCGTGGAAAAAGATATCACTGGATTAAATTTGCGTTTAGAGGAAAAATCTGAAATTCAATTTCAAATCTTCCCAAGAATTTGTGATCGAGAGGGAGAATGCGCGCTTTTCATCATATCTCTATGTAGATACGCTGCTTTAATGAGATTTTTGGTATGCGGAAGGGACGCTTGAGCCCCAGGGCGACGAGTGACTGACATCGAACGGGCACAATATTTTTTTCTATCAAAAATTCGCCGAGTTCCCCCATGCTATATTGCGCTAACACCGTTTTTCTTCCTTTTTTTACGATCGCCTTTTCGGCATTTATCCTCGGTCGAGGATTTACGTTGCCGGTTTCTTTAGCGGCGGATTTTCACATGGAGGCATCTCGACATGATGCGGCTTCGACTTTAGCTTAGCGCGTAAAAAGCAGCCTTGCATCGAAGGGGGCCATCCTTCTTCGAGGTTTTTTTCACCGTAAAGAGAGGAGGTACAAGCCGTTATTGGAAAGCGTTCTTTCAGCCAGATGCTATCGACGTTTCATCTTTTTCTTTTTTCTGGAGATAAAGATTTTAATTTTTATACTTCACGTAGCTCTTCATTTCATTTGCGCGATTGAGCTGTTTTATTCGCTCACTTTAGATCACATTGTGAAATACTTATAATTATTAAATAAAATGAAAGTTACTGAGTAATAACGACTATGATTAATAAAGTTTGGATTATTACAATTGAACAATGGAAGATTATTGAAAAATCATCCGTCTGTTACAAATGTCTACGTCAAACAGATAATCCGGTTAAAAATTTGTGCAATTTTATTATAATCCTATAATTATTTAATAAAAATTATTATTGTTGTTCAAATTTCTAAATAAAAAGAAATTATTCGATTATTAGTTATCCCTTGATAGTATATATATTATTAAGATAAAATTGTAGTTAGTTTAGTGATACATTAATATTTAGAGAAATGAAAAATGTTTCGATAGATTTTCTTAAAAAATACGATGAAAGGAGCGTTTATATAACGAAAACTTTCGAAATGTTTCCACATCAAAAACGATATTTTGTACACGTGAAACTTAAATAGAGTTAAATAAGAAAAAGAAATCGTTATGTCACATAGTTAAGAAGTGAAATGAAAAAGATCGTTATATAGAACATTCATATAGAAGGAATTACGAAATAAAAATTGAATGGGCATTGGAAGGATTGGTGAGGCAATTATTACCGTGAAAAGTACTCTCGTACTCGTGATCGGAGAAAAGTTGCATCGCGATAGGAATGGCCTGCAGCCGAGCAAATTAGAATCCTGCAATTTCCTTCCAGGAAATATCCTGGAATATTCTACTGAGAAAACCGGTTCGCGCAGCCAACGCATCCTGCGAAAATGGATCTTTCCGTCTGTTCCCAACAGGGATAGTTATCTCCACGGGAGACTGTTTAACTTATCTTGTATGTGTTTCCCACATTATCACGGATTAAATATCTCGTCCAATATTTATTTCGTGGACACTCGCATAATTACGACAACAACTTTCGCGTTTATGACAGTAATATCTAAGATAAAATTAAATCCGCGTACTAATATAAAACAATTATTTAAAATTGTGCGGAAATTTAATCAAATATTATAGCAATTAATTATATTCAAAAGTAATATATGTAAAAGCGTGTTTTATTCCCGTGTGAAAATTTAGGAATGATATAAATTTAATGAAATCTGTACATATCTCCTTGCACATTGTATTGCGGAAAATTTAAAAAATAAGGAGTAGAAGAAAGAGAGAGAAAAAGAGAGAGAGAGAAAGCGAGAGAGAGATATTCATGCAGCAGAATGCATCCGGAGAATATTAATTTCCTGATCCCGTACCGCGCATATATTGCTCGATTATAATTAAAGCGTGACCGAGAACGGTTAGATAATTAAATTGATGCGCCGTCCTGCTGATTAGAAACACGATCGCGCGCGTATATCAGTTCCCCGAAATATTATTTCTATCCTATCGCTGTGCATTGCGAAGAGCCATTGTGAACGTCTCGCTTTCCGAAAATCTGTGATGATGATCGCATTACTGCCCTCCTCACCGCTGCGATATAACGCGATGGAACGCTCATTATCATCGGAAGTGTCACACCAATCGAAAGTTATAGAGGATAAGTCGATTAATGCAGTAGCAGTCACGATAGTAATGAGTCGATAAACAATAAGTTTAATGCTCGCGATTGCTCCGAGTTAGGACGGTTTGCCATAGTTTATCGAGGCAAACCCAATTTACTAACTTTAACTCCAACGGCAACGTAATCATGACACGTAACGTTCAACAGCAAAAAGAATAAAAGCACTAATATAATATCGATTAAAATATATCGCAGATATTATTGTAAATGTACTTCGCTAGGCCCGATGCACACATATCTCGTGACACGTTTGCACGCAAAAATCATCCTAGATAAGATTTGCAAAAAGTAGAAATGAAAATAACATTTGCGTAAAACAAAACTCCGCGCGATGTAACATTTGTATTTGGAGTAACATCAAACAAATTTGATAATGATCGAAAATTGCATTTAAATATATAAAAGATGAGATTAATATATAAATAGAAAAGAGCAGTGTTGCGCTTAGATAATTTAGATAAAATTTTTCTAGATAAAGATAAGGTAAATTACATGTAAATGTATCTTAGATAAGTTAAAAATGATTTAATTTTAATTTATCTAGATACAAGATAAAAAATATATAGTTTTATCTAGATAATTTTCAGATAATATTGTTATTGAACAAAACAATTTAGGATATGAAATAAGTTTATGTTTTTATTTCTAAATCATTATTTAAAAATAAAAGTTTTTCAAACAATTTAATCTAACAATATTTCTCATTAAATAACAAAAATTTTTCTCATTGAATTTAAATCAACATGCAAAAAAAATTAAAGTTAAAAATAGAAGGGATATATAAATATAATTCGCATTATGTAATGACTGACAAAATTTCTTGTAAGTTTTTGAGTTTTATAGTTTTAGGGCAATTTTTATATTCCATTTCTGTTGATCTGAATTGTGTTTCGATATATAGTACCAGTACTAAAAATCTATAGTTCACATTATGTATCTATAGATTGTCACTACTGACAATGAATTTCAAAAAGCAACTCCTGAAAAAATCTGTTAGGATGAATGGTAACTTGGAAGCTGAGATTAAAGACAATATTTTATATCATTGTTATTCGCATTATCTTAGTTGATTTGAAAAAGATAACATTTCTTTTATCCAAGATAAAGATGAAGATGATATACATTATAATAATCTAGATAAAGATAAGATGAAGCTATTTCTTTATCTAGATGGTTATCTAGATAATTTTATATAGATAACGGAAAACACTAGAAAGTAGATACAGTTTGATATTAGATATAAAATTATGTTAGAAGGGAAGACAAGCGATGTTTGACGCGAAAAAATTATATTCGAAGCTAAAAGAATGCTTTGCGACCATAATTTGCGTTCTTTAGCGCAAATGCGATCGCAAGAACGATCCCTTTTTTCAGGGATTTTCCATTAGTCGGAAGAACGGATTTTATTGACTATGAAAGAGGCTGTACACGCGCGCGAAGGCGCACGTC
>QKQZ01028940.1:3156-33933 GCA_003595255.1 Solenopsis fugax
GATGAAATTGAAACGGGACCGAAGTGTTACAATAAAAAAGCGGTCCGGACTCGAAATGGCATCCTTTCACAGCTGCGCCAATAATTGATCGCCGGAACGTAGATGAATGTCTATTGACGTTGCGCGCGAAAACGCAGGATAAATACCGTTTGCGAACAGTTCGAGCCAGGCGCATATCTCCGAGATCGATTTTGTCCCGACCGCACGTAGGGAGAGAACGGTGCAACGTTGCGCCGCCGCGACGTGTATCGTGCATCTTCCACCAAGTAGTTTATCCGTCTACAGACGAGTTCCAACTCCCCGTTTACATCGTACGCTACGAGTAATTTCTGTCATAGGGAGACCCTTTAAGCGGGCGCGCGCGCACGTGAATAACAGTAGATTTTATAAATGGATAAAAGTTTTCAATGGAGGGAACGAGGTAGAAGGGCCGTGGAACTTCGTAGAAACGGAAACGGGAAAGTAGGTCTCATGGAAACCACTGATTAATCTTTCGCGGCGCCTCTTTCATGCCTCGCTGAGAATAAAGGGTAATTTTGTTATTCCGTAAAAATAGCTGCCGGTATTTGTAATTTGTTTTGTCAGGAAGAAGTTCCGCCCGTAATCAGGTCAGTCGTTAAAATAAATTAATAATTTTACGTTACACGCGTTACATACATTGCATTCCTCTCCCTCTAGCGTCTCGAAAATGATTTCATAATTTAATCATCACCTCCGAAGTAAGAGAGGAATCTATTAATAAGTAATTAATAATTTTAAACATACATAAAAGGAAATGTTGAATATCCTTAATACTTTCTCTTACTGATAATTTCTTATATGAAATAATTCTATTGTTATTTCAGATTCACAAAACAATAATGTATTCTTTGAGTATTTTTAATCTGCATTGCACTCGATGCCCTTCTGCTTGCAATTGTAGAACGTAATTATAGTTCGTAAAATAATTGATTAGAAAAATCTTTATTGTCATCTTTATTGAGATCTCTCAGATATTAAAGTAAATTTGCATTTTTCATTTAAAAAAAAATGACATGACGTTTTCTTGAATACGAAATAGGAAGTGGACTGCGAGAATCTGCAGTTAATTTCCTCTTTCACTTTTTTTTATTTTGTTCAACGCTGCTCTTCATTATCTACTTTTCTATACTGCCGGTAAGTAAAATCAATACATCTGCATGAAATTCTATAAAGCTAGAAGAACGAACGGCCCCGACTGAAAGCTTCTCTTCGTTCTGTTAATTTTTGTGTCGCGCAAACCGCTGTATTTCCGGGCGAATAAAACTCTCCGCGCGAAACAGTTTGGACTAGAAATAAATTCACGGACCTCGAAGCCCTTTGAAACATATTTCGATGTTCCCTTGCGTAAGAGAAGAGACCAGTTCTCTCTCTCTCTCTCTCTCTCTCTCTCTCTCTCCTTCTGCTTCTCGATCATCAATCTCTCGCAACGTCGTATCGCGCCGACTTTACGGAGATAAAAAAAAAGATAATAACAACGCTACACTGACGCGAATGGTGTGAAGCTAGATGAACGAGCGAGAGAAAGTAGGGCAATTTACATATAGCGCGCGCCCGATCAAAGTTCTCTCTGAGCATCCAGCGATGGAATATCATCAGCGAAAACGGCGATGTACGATAGAAATTTGACGAAGTCAGCAGCTTTGAAAAATATTACTTAGCCCTACCGATGTACAGTCACGAAACTAATACTCCGGGCACAGGATGCGAAAGTTTATTTTATGCTACAAATTCAATATTATAATTTTTAGGGAAAATTCGATTGGAAGTAAAAACCCTTGCCAGTAATGCATTTCCATCAAAAGATTGCTTTTGATGTGTAGCATAAAATAAACTCCCAATATGTTGTGTGTCCAGACAATTAGAGTTTCGTGACTGTACGTAATTATAAGATTATCTTGCTTATGTATTATTTTGCCACAATATTTACTTTTACACACATTGTGAAACTTAAATGAAAATAGAGAAATATTGAAAAGTATAATAGAATCGGCGCTTTGTAGCAATTTTATTTAAATACATCTTTCAATTTAATTTTATTAATAACAGGATTAATAACAGTGAATTTTTTTCAGTTTGAACATGTAAGTTTGAAAATGTATCATTAGCAAGAACTTTGATTTACAATCAAGTTTTCTCTAAAAAATTACAATAATTGGTGAATTTGTAGCATAAAAATTATAAATGTTCAATATTTTCTCTGTCCGGACAATTAGTTGAACATGTACGTGCTCCTTATTAGCTGTAGCGCAAATCGTTCGTGATAAATCGAATTTACGGTTATTCTATCAAATATCGTTATCTTCGTGTCAACGAAACCGCGCCGTGATTTTCCTGTTATTTCGTCGAATTTATCGTACAAACCAAAGCATCGGGAAACAGCGGGGGGCCATAATCTTCGCCCCAAAACTCATTTCCGGAGATAATCCGCGGATAAGAACATTATTCCGTTGCCCTATGCATTAAAAAGACCGCCACCTGTTAAACGCGTTTATTACACAAAGCGACGGTAATTCGTTTTGTCGCACGATGTTGTGTAATAGTGCATCGCGAACTAATTAATATCTTGTAACGTAGAATTAATGCACACCGCTGACTCCATTAAATTTGAATATTTTCTACCGTCACTAAAAGGTATCACAGACAGTTATTGTTAATATAATAACGTTATTTTACGAATGATAAGCTAACATTTTAAAATGTTTTCAAAAATTTAGACAAAAATACGAAATGCTTGAAAATAAAAAATGCTGCATTTATAATACAGTAACGTAATCCCATTGCCTCTTTGTAAACTACGCTGGACATACTGTCTCATTTAGTTTGTAGAACGAATAATGCTTATCAGATCAGCTGCTCGTCATTATTATTCTCTTGTGCAATTAAACTATACGACTGCTGCAAGCTCTACAGAAACGAAAATTGTACACACACGTGTCGTGCAAAATTGTGTTCTCAATTCAAACGCTATTTAAATTAGTCTCTTCGAGCCTCTTTAAGTCAAATTGTGAAGTCAAATTTAATTTACTTTTTAATAAATATCGTTTTTTTTTTTTAAGAGACGTTATTCGCTTTGAGATGCCGTGAGGTGTAAAAAATATAATTGCTTTTCCTGAAATGGGGAAACGATAACTCTTATCGCAATGCTACAGCCGTCTGTAGACGTTAATCTTGCGCTCGCTGCGAGAAATGCATAAGCGAAACGAATGCACGCTGCACCTCGCACCATGCTAATCCAGCTTCAATGTCATTTTACTCTTTCCACAAAAACAACGGGAACATCTCCTCGATAAGACTAAGCTCCTAACAATGTGTTAACTACTTTTCGGAGCGAATTAAAGTCTTACTTAACGCATTATCCGTCGATGTATATCTTATCTAGACGATAACTGGATTCGTGAGTATCGGCGCGCTTGTTACTCAACTTCGACATCGTTACATTTCCTCAACATCGCAACAGCGAAACGCACTCACCGCTTATTCGAAATCAATTATTTATTGCCGACTACATGGAGCGAAAGACGAGAGTATACGGAAAGAAGGTGAGATTGCCAAAGTGAATCAGCGATTGCTCGTAGGCAAACGTAGTCTGTGCCGTACATTACGTACGTATTATAAATTACAGTCCATCTGCAGAAAAAATTTATTTGCTTCTGACGTAGCTATATGTTATTTAATTTATTTTTATTTAATTTATGCGCAGAAGAAAAAACAACGTTCTTGTTTTGAGAATATTTTTTTCGAAATGTTAAATATTGAAACGAGATTATATAGCGTTAAACAAATAATTCTACATGAAAAACTCTGTACAGTTTTATCGAGAAAAATATATTCTTATTATTAAATAATAATTTTTATAAAAGAAATAGATATCGGATAGAAAAAAGCAATAACTTCAAGAATTAGAATTTTCCAATACTATTATTGAATTCCTTGAATGACTAGTACAATATTGAAACAAAAATATAATATTTTGCTAAAATAAAATTATCAAATTTTCAATTTTAATTTTTAATTTTTTAAAGATTAAATTATAAATAAGCAAAATTATCATTGTTTTATATATAATATAAATTGTTGTTTATTCGTGAAACAATGATTATTAAATAAAACGTATTAGTTTTAATTTTGTTTGTATTGTCTTTTTCTGCGTAAATAATATAATTTAATTTCATTATTAGCGGAGAGCTTGCTTATCTCTCCATATACGCGGGAGTTTTGTCAAGATAATACCGACGTGTATATGTGTGTGTACATCCTGATGCTATTACTGAATGCTGTGTTACGTGACTTTCTTCCCGCTTTAGTACCAGACCGAGAATATTCTCACGTAGAAGGCAATGTATTAATCTTCTTGTGCAGCATGAAACCATTTGTATTATCTTAAATGAAATCGATAATTTTCGATTCGATTATATTCTTTTTAATTCCAGACATTTTTTCAATGTTTAATCATTTGTAAATAATTTTGTGCCAAAAGCAATGGTACAAATAATCGCGTTGCAATTATTTACGTTAACGCGATTCATATTAATCAGCGTACACTGAGAAAAAAAATTCATTGAAAGATTAAAATATTTAGTCCAATACGTGTAACTAAATATTGAGTTGATTTAATTAAGTCCTGGTTAAAAAATTTAAATTGTTGACATAAATAAACCTTTTTTGTGCAACTAAATGACTGTTGAATCAATCCAATATTTAGTTGATCGTCTCAGACTAAATATTTTACTTTTTTAACAAATTTTTTTTTCTCAGTGAATTTTCGTACGTTGCATTGTAAGCACGCATTTGACTTCTTTCTCGTTTTCTACCTGCTATTATACTTGTGTCTTTAAGCAGCGAGGTATCGCACATTGCATTTATACGAGTTCACGTTTGACCTCTCTCGTTCGTTCCGCGCCCGTCTCCATCTCCTTCTTGTTCCTCAGGACTGTACACTTTTACAGCTTTTACACCGATGTAAAGTGGAACGAAGCGAATTCATCGCTTGACGGCAACTCTCACGCGTCAGAATTTCGCGTATGTAACGCTTCTATTTCTCGCCGGCTGTGAAAAATTCGCGTCTCGACGAGTGACGAGACGCGTCGAGAGGTCGCATCTTCTTTTACTACTCGTTGCTCGCGTGAAAGTTCCCTAATGACACAATTTCGAAAAAATATCATAGAAAATTGAATTTACGTTCTTTCAGAGAATATCTCGAACTGCATGATATATTCAGATTAAGATTTTTGGCCGGATGACAGTTTTAAAGTCAACAAATATTTTTTAAATCTGAAACTTGGCGCCAGAGTTAGATATCTATATTCCTCTGCATTTGACCTGACCATCATGAAACTATCGGAAAATTCAGGGAGTCGTAGTTGAATGGTGGTGCGTTCATTCTGAATCTGAATTTTCAGGCATTGTTAAGCACGTTTGACTCAGCGCCAATTGTGCATGGCGTATCTGTTTGCCAACTCAAATTTAATTGCGCTATACACGTTTTAGCTAAACTCCACGTTAATTATTTACATGAATGATGCAAGTCAAAATACGAAACAAATTGTTAATATCGTTAAAATATTGTTTAAAGTATAAATACCATTTATTCATGCAATCGTTACGCAATCTCTTTCTTCTTATATCGAGATATATTATTATGTTGGGAATTTTTATAAAAAAAATAAATTTTATTATGTAAATAAAGTAATAAAATTATGTAAATAAAGTAATAAAAGAAATAATTTTTAATCTAATAATTTTTTTGCAGTTCTAGAAAATATTTATTGTTGGACTATTTTTATATTCAAAATAATCAGATTTTTTAATCTAAGAAAACAATTTAATCAAGTTTAATTAATAATATTATTAACTTATTTATAAAATCACTATTTAAATGTAAAAAATCTAACAAAATTATATACTTAAGGTAATATGTCTATTTAAAAGTAAATATTTTAAATAGAACAAACAAATACTTGCATTAAAATATTTGGTTTTAAGAAAAAAAATGTAACTTTTTCATTAAAAAACTCTTTCTCTCATATATGATTAGATATAACATCTATAATAAATAATATAATTGTATAGTAAAATAATCGTGACCAAAGTTGATTACAAATCAATCGCACTTAGCACTACACAAAATAGAGTGGCAGTTTGCATTAAGAATGGTGTTATTAATTACAAAATTACTACAAAGCCTATTTTCATTAAACGCTCGAAACAGGATGTTCGGTAATGTACAGCGGCAGTGACAGAAACCAGTCATTCGTCAGACGTTACCGCTCCTTGACGCCGCGCAGTAGTAGATGCAGCCCGTGGCCAGACGCTTCTCGGGCTGACAGAACGAAATGGTTTATGTCGACCATTAGTCTGACGGACACGTAAATTTCGTAATCGCTCAAAACTCGGCGTACTGAAACTTGTAATCACTGTTACGTTTACAAATGGGTATATCACGAGATACCAGAATACGAAATGTTTAATTAAATTCGGACTAACAATATACGCGAAAAGTATCTGATAATCTGAAAAGTTAGCTAAAATAGAATGATAAGATAGAACAGGTAATTTCATTAGAGTGCGAAAATCTGCTTTTGATTATTTATTACCTAGCTTGTTTTTCGTAAAATTTTTTTATAAAATGAAAACTGTCGGAATGTGATATTCGCACATGTAACAATTTAATATACGTATAAAATAAACTTTAATACGTATCAAATAAGAGAGAATCTTTCGCTACGATGAATTGTTCGACGAAATTTCGAGGAAATTGACTTATCACCATTTAGCACACGATTATCATTATCTGTCGCCCATACCGAGCCAAGTCTATAGTCAAAGCTGATTGTTAAAGGGATTGTGCCGAGACTAACACACCCCGGAGTGACCCATTAGATCACCAAGCCGGAGTTCTGATTAGGGGTGACCCGGTGCCTGGAAACGGTGCGTATTGTATGTATGTGACAGCCGTTCAATTCTACAGCGTCCTCGTCTGCCCGGCGAACTACCCTTGATTTCCACCCCTATACATCCATTATGAGCCCTTGAAACCTCACAATAGTTCAGTGTGTAACCAACCGAAACTAGAGGTAATTCCGCGTAGGACGGGGACGGGCGACGAAGCCAAAGCAACTCGATCGACAAGTGCATTCCCGATTCGTCTAATCGATGGGAATAGTGAACGAGTTGCGCGAGTTTAAAGCGAGTTCAGTTCCCGAAGTGAGCGGTAACATTTCCTCTGAGACGAAATTATCTAAGAGAGCGATAAGAACTAGGAGAACAATAAGAAAAAAAGAGGCAATACCAGTAATGAGGTAGTAAACTTACAAGGAGTTTTAAAATTCTTATCTTGATTTTTTGACAGTTTAATGACTAAAAAGTTACAATCGCACATCGACCAAATATACATTTGTTGCTAGTTCGAAGAATTATATTATCTTATATTATCTTTTTATGGATGGATCATGTCATTATTTTTAGAATGCTTTTTATCGTAAAAAATCCAAAAAGGGTATTAAGGATAAATTTATGGAACTAAGAGAATCTGAAATGTTAGGGGTCCGCTTTAAAATGCTCCGACCCTTCGTAATTTTGTATGAACTGACATTTGTAGTTTAGGGACGGCTATATAAACCTAGAAAGAGACCTATAAGATTGCAATACAGAACTGTCAGTTAACAGAGAGAGCTACTTTAAACGATTTTTTACTTGGTTGAAATTCTCCAGTAACCATAAAAGCATTCCTACCATGTAATATTTTAACGATTTTCGATAACATGTAACATTTTCAAATATGTCGTATTTTACGTTATACACAACATTAATATAAATATACATTAACTGAATTTGAAGATTATGTTTTTACAACATTTTAACAATGTAAAAAATATATATTAAATAAATAAAGTCTTTTTGAAACATTTATGGAATATTATTTTAAAACGTTTAAAAAATAAAATCAACATTGATAAATGTTTCCCTGCTTACAGAGTTAGTTTTACATCATCATATTATCATCATTTAATTTATTTATAATACAAGACTTTACCTTCAAAGCATGTCATAATAAAATCATGTATGACATCTATCGTGTTATTCTGGAATACCTTTAGATAAGTGTACTATATATCTATAAATTATATCTATAAATGTCTTGATATATTGACCAATCCAACTAAACTTGTCTTCACTGAATTAATAATAAATAAAACAACTTGGATAGTTGAATGTTCGTTATCTGGCGCGAATCTTCTAAATAAATAACTATTCGTGGCAACTTCCCTTGGGTGCATTTCTACCGGAAATATCGCAAGTCATTGATCGCGTGTGTCTTTCACCGGCCCCTCGTGAAAAGTCCTATTCGCGGTCTTTGATTGAGCGCCGTTTTTCCAGGACCGCCGCAATTGCCATTAAACATGAATGACGAGGAAAGGGAAGAATTGCCCGCTCGGACGATACCTCTTCCTCGTTCGTCCGAAACACCGGGCCGGAATGCCTGGCACGAAACAAACGACGCGGCTCATCGATAATTCATTACCATCTTCCATCAATTCCTTATCTTGGCATGCTCCACGATCCGTGGGGAGGGGGAATCGCCCCTCGTAATCTCTCTGATGGAATCGGCTTGCGAATTGACGAGGGAAAGGGAATGTGGATTATGATGTTCGGCGAACTTTCTTTCTCCGATATTTTATATACAGGCGTTTAACGGACGCGAGATACCTCGAATATTTCACATCGATTATAAGATATTTCGCGAATTCGCTTACGCGTGAGAGAAATATTTAAATATATGCGAACGCGATATATTTATGTAAGCTTCTCTTGCCGTTCCCTCTTCACATCGTTTTCAATATAATTCTAAATTTTCGATATAATTTTAAATGAAATTTTTGTTATCTGAATTACTACGATAGACTGATGGGCGCTTTATTTTATATAATGTCGTCACTAATCTCTAATTCTTTAATCTCGTGATTATATTGGAAACCCTGTAATCGAATTAATTTCAGCGACTATGTACACAAGAATACTAATTCGGAAAGAAAGCTAAAATGGAACTCTCGACAGCCAATGAAATAATGACTTATTATCAGACTCGCGACGAATCCGTGAAAAATCAAGATAAAAATATCGTATGAATTGATTAATGCAAATTCAATAATTGTATAAATTTCGTCCTATTAAATCATCAACTCTGCAATCAGACACTGTCAAATAAGATCTAATTCTGACAACTAACGTTCTTATTAAATAAAATATGTGAACATTGTGCATTTATCATATTTTCTTTTTTAAAGAGAGTACATGATGAAAGTATCGCGAAAGGCAGGTACTTTCTCTTCGATCCCTTCATTTCTCATAAATTTTTAGCCACAGATACGATTTTTCACAGGTCTGGGAAAGTGCACTTCCGGGTTTGAAAAATGCTATTCGCGAAAGAAAATTTACGGACGGCCGTAACAGCGTTGTTGGCCACAGTAAGAAACCAGTTTCAAGAAGATAAGACAGAAATCCACTTTACGACAACGTACTTCTCTATTATTTGACAACAGCAAGCCACCAATATGGAAATTATACGGTTTATAAAAGTCATCGAGATAATTACATGATACATATACGATATATACCTATAATTTATGTTTTTTTGTTCACAATATTGATATCTACAGCTAAAAACATATTTAATCTATATTTAAAAAATAGTTTAACAATCAAAATAGCGATTAAACAATTCCCAGTTAATAGTAAATACTTTATAAACTAAACTTTGCAAACTTTGCAAACTTGACAAAAATAGCTGTTATGTATAAATAGGAATAAAATAACTATGTTTCACAAACCTAACAAACTTGATAAAAATAATAGCTGTTAAGTATAAGTAGGAATAAAATAACTATTTATATATACGTAAATATAAAAATAATAAAAATAATCAAAGTATTTTAATATGTATGTTGCAGCCTGCAACAAAACGTACTTTGGCGACGTGGGGAAGACGTACGATCTGGAATTGCATCGACCGAAGGAAGATAAGGTGCCTTACATTTGCAAGCTCACCTTCAACGCGCCAGGTGACGATTTCGGTGACATCGTGCAGGTGAGTCGTCTTGAACGATTCGAGATATCCAAGTTATCGGATATTAGGAGATATTCGATATTCGATGTTGTAAAAAGCGTCAGACGATTTATTCATGAACTATAAAAAAAAAAACACGCCTCGGAAATTTGCAATAAATTACGCTACACTGAATCGGACTTTAATTAAAGTATGCATTAACGAAGTAACGAATAGTTCGATGAAGAAACGTGGAAAACAGAACGGCGCTGGATTTATGTAGCAAATTAAATTCCGAATACTTAAGTTTTTATCGAATCGTATATTAAGGAAGCCCAGAGTCTCAACAAATGATTATCTTCCTCTCCACAAGCGGAACGGCTACGAGCGTTTCCGAGCGTTTCAAATTCTTCTTGACGGGAAAGTTTTAAATAAATTAGGCAGCCAATCGCGAGCCAGTTACAAAGAGCAAAAAAATTTTAATTTCAATTTTAACAAGAGTTGACATAGACGGAACGTTAACGATTCCGGAAAGCAACACTTTCGCACGTCTATTTCGCGGAGGAAATTATTTCTTTTTTTGTTCGAACTCTGTAAAATTAAATGTGGAATTTTTAATAAGAGCCGCGCATTTTCCAACGATTATGTGAAACTGAAAAACTGACCGTGCGCCGAGTTTCCGTGAGCGCGAAAACTCTGTCGAGTGTGCAAAAACTCCCGCCTCCGGCTGCCGAATTATTTGCACAGCAATATTTGCTAGCTTTCTCATATCTGCATAGTGCAAGTCACGAGAATCCCTTGTACATGCCGGTGGTCTGCGTGCAGATGTTTACTGGTCTCGTCAAAGAGGCCGCAGACGCGCTAAAAGTCGCAGTGATGCAAAACAGAATGTGCCAGCCGGGCGGAGCTGCGCTTGACAATACGCTCAAGTCAACATAAATTTGAGAATCTCAGTTTAATTCACCCAGTATCATCTTACTTGCATTTTCATTTGAATAACAAAATAAAAAGAAGGCACGAATATTAACGAAAAATAGTACGAATAATTGATCTAATAATTTGATTGCGAAATAGTCTTAAGCAGGTATTTATTTATGTAATTCGCAGGCATGGTCATGTGCATTACATAACAAGCATTCCAAACCTCTATCACGTCATCCACGTTCACGTGACTATAGCTGCGTACTGCTTTCTGTCACTGTCAAAGCGGGACTCTGTCGATGTTTTAATCGCATAGCCCGTCGTGCGCGACTGCTCTTTCGAATGAAAAACTGTGCGAACTATCAATTGCTGACAGGTTGAGCAATGGTCGATGACGCCCCGATGCGAATTTATTTGCTTGGCATCGTGTAAAGAGGAAGCTTCTACAATAATATCACCCATCCGTTTACTTCCGACTACGTTAATCGTTAAAATTTTTATAAAATACAAATAAAAGAAATATTTAAAAAATTTTAATAAAAAAAAATAGAAAGTAATTGCTTAATACTTGATACTTGATACATACGAAAATAAGTGTCATTTCTGAAGGAAGTTTCGTATTTTATAAATTAAAATTTGATAAAGTCTTAGCAATTTTTAAAAATAAGTTTTACTCTTATACTGAAAAAAAGTTTTTTATGTTCGAGTAAATATATTTGTTTTAACATCATTTCCTTGATTTAAACAAATATTAATTAGTACAAAATAATTTATTTTAAACTTGGAAAATATTTTTTTTAATCAAATAAATGAAGTTAAAATAAATATACTTACACTGAGAGAAAAAATTGTAGTGGTAACAACTATAAGGGGACAACCATACAAATTTTTGTTAATATAATTATAAAATATAGTTAACTGAACTATATTATAGCAAGTTTATGGTTAAGAAAACTAATAAAAAAATAGTTGAAATTACTTTATTATATAGTATACTACAACTATTTTTTATTAGTTTTCTTAACCATTAATTTAGTTGCAATAACTATAATATAGTTCACTTAACTATATATTATAATGATATTGACAAAAAATGTATGGTTGTCCCCTTGTAGTTGCCACCACTACAATTTTTTCTCTCTGTGTACTTGAACATAAAAAATTTTTTTCCAGTACATGTATTAGAAAGTAATATTTTTTTAATAATTCAACCCAGAGTTTATAGCTTTTAATTAGGCACTATTCGACGCATTTGTTCGCCGACGAATCTAACGTGTTTCTTGATTGCAGCTGACCTTCGATAGCTTCACTCTAGGCAAATTTGTATCGTTCACCGCGGAGGGATGTCCCGACGGGTCCCTACAAATCTCGGAAGCGCAGCGTCCTGACGTCGGCGGTCTTTGGTGCGGCACGTCCTGGGGACCCGCGATCTACTACAGCGAAACACCTAGCGTCTCGATCATCCTCAAGCTGCTCAGGCTCAGCAAAGATCAGACGGGATTCAACTTCGACTTTAGAATGGCGTATAAGATGATCAGGAAGTCCGACGCGGTAGTGCGCTACGGAAATCCCTTCGTCGGTAGGTGATCAGTTTTCGATTACGGATTTCGAGCACGTTTATCGGAGCTTGGTCCACGACACGTTCGACATTTATCCCGCGACAAATTTCAATAGCTTTTATTTTGTCTACTCATTTGAATTGAAATCAGTTTTGAAACAGGTTAGACGTTTTCACAGTAAACTGTTTGACTAAAACCTAATAAAACTTCTTGTTCGTTACGGTTTATTCTATTTTATAATATATACAATGGCGGTAATAAAAATAGAGCCACTGAGAAAAGAAAATAGCAATCATCAATAAAAATATTATAATTTAAATCTGTGTTAAATTCGTTGTATTATATTATTTATTTCAAACATAAGAGAATAAAAACAAATTTTCACTGTATTGCAATTTATATTAAAATTTTTAAAAAATGATAAACTAATATAAATGTATCAATTTTCATATGGACGGCTCTATTTTCATGATCACCACTGTGCATTATTATTATTGTTGTTATAAAATATTATATATTATTAAAAACACATAAAGAAAGTAATTATAGAATATCACATTATTTATTCTCTACTCGTATAATATTTCTAAAATTATAAAATTTTGAATGATTTTATTATGTAAAGTTTTTTATAAGATAGACCTTTCGATTTCAGAAATTTATTACCTGCGACAGTTTTAATATATATTTTAATTCCGTACAATCTCGTCGTCTTGATTAATTAATAACACTCGAATATATTTCTCGAAGAAATGTCCGAGGGATTGTTCGAAGTTTGTACCTGTCTCGTTTCGCAAAATTGCATGGCGATTGAAATTGCGCGGACAAAGAATTTCCCGATATTTTCGCCGTCGATGATTAAAATTCCAATGTCACGTGGTCAGGAATAACGCAGGTCGTCGGGACGCCGGCGTCGACCGAGCGCACGTCCGCCGAGTACGCGAACACGTCGATGGCGATGCCGGTGCAAATGGTCGAGCAACACGTGCCACCTACGAAACCGAGCTCCGAGCAGTTCTTAGGGGACCTAATATCCGGGACTTATTGCTCCCGCATATTCACCGACTGCGACCGGAAGAAGTGCAGATTGCAGTCGCCTAACTTTCCCGGTCTCTATCCCCGCAATCTCACCTGTTATTACGCGGTAAGGCTCGCTTAAATTGTCACACTTGGCGAAACGCAGTGCGCTTTCTTTCCACATCACAGTAATTGAGAAAGCATTATAAAATAATAACAACCGTATCAAATATTATTAATGCTAATATTGCAAAGAATTTTTTGTCATTAACGATTTTCGAGTTCTATAGAATTTTTCAAAGTAACGCGCAATCTCGATAACAATGCGCAAAAGAAAATAATTGGCTGCTCATTAGGGGAACGCTTTCGCCGTGACGGACGTATCGTTAGCGTAATGTATCATCGTCCGAATTAATTTGCTCGTCGTCGAGCAGATGCGCGGCAGTGATATACGATCGACATAGTCAGACAGGGAGCCTCTCTCCCTGGAGCCTTGACGCGGCTCATATTTCTGTTTCAAGCAGACACACCTGCGGTGGAAGTCGTAAAAATGACTCGCTTCCTCTCGTACGCGGTTAACAAATTTTCGGACGGTTCTCTTCCTGTGACCATTATTTCCCCTTAGCAGCTCGCAGTGCCGCGCAGGTCGACCGTCCCTCCTCCGTCATGTAAATCAATGCGAGCGACGAGTTTCTGGCCGGTGTATTTTTTTTTCTTTTTTTTTCACGAGAAGGATTCAAAATTGGTCAGTAGCCAAGCACAAAGTTGCTCGCTAAATGCGAGCGAAACAGACCGGCGATGTTTTTGCAAGAAATTGGAAAGGCGCCACCGAACTTTGTTTTTATCATAAATTTAATTAAAAAGAATAGAAGAAATTTAAAAATTCTTCCTCTATTCCTTCTCATTACTCTTTCCTTCAGCTTTTTCCCCCTACTTCGTTTTATTGCCCTTTCTCTACCGGCGCCAGTAAATAGTCAATTCTGTTTCGCACGAAAGCTGCGATTTATCACGAAGTAAAGATCGACGGTAACAATGTCAACATCTTGTAAACATATATTATCACGGGATCGATGTCGCGAAACTAATCGACCTCCTTGATATTCAGTCATTCCGGAGTCAATGGGCGAGACACGTGAAGGTTCTGGTAGAATTTACGATAGAATTTAGCTTCCGTTTCAATGGCGGCGGTCATTTATTCTTTTCGTGTGCAACTCGACAGACAGACCGACACTCGCGGGACTTACACTAGATAGACTTCGATTACGAGCGAGGCAATCTCCGTCGGTGTATTTCTACCGAAAGTTCATCTTACTCCGAAACTGATACAACCATTCCGATCTTTATCGCGCACTTAACTCAGCACTATAAAGTTACCAGTATCTAGATAAAGGCCAATTCAAACAATTCGTCACGTTACCGTCCCATTAGCTCGATCGCCAAGAATAAATGGCAATTTATTTTTATGTATGTATCTGTATGATTTGTTTTAGCGAAGCGTTACGTGCTATTTCCCAATTGTGAGAAAAGATATTAATATCTGGCGCAGATTTGCATTTTCCAAGCAAGAATAATATGGTTTAATTTAATTCAGCATCTTGTTGTTGAATTAAATTTTATAGAAAAGGCATTAAACTTATTTAATTTTTAAATATATTTTTCGTAAAAAGAGTAAATGAAATTAGAAAGAAAAGAAATATAGACTTTGGTTAGGAAAAGTGAGAAAAGAATTAAAATCAATTCGAATGTTCAGTGTAAGGTCTTACAACACCGTACATTCACATTTATATTTAAATATCAGCGACGTCGTTGAGGGAATATTAATGAAATCATGGTGCGCTGCGTGTATGCGATACACGAGACGCATTTGAAGATTAAAATAAGAAATTCTGTGCCAGAAGAATGTACTTTGAATAGGCTCATTCATATTTTACAGAATAGGGACGAATAGACTGATTCATATTTCATGTAGGTGAGGCAGCACGAGGTGCCGGCGGGCAAGCACGCTTTAATACACGTAAAACAGCCCCGGGGCCAATTGGTAGCTGTAAGAGCGCGACCAGCAACTCAGGCCGAGGCGCCACCCCGGGAGCTGCGTCTTTGGCAGGATTGCGACGTCGTTCAGGTACGTAAAGCCACCGCGAAAATTGGATTAGCTGTTATAAATTCGAGACAGAAACGGAGAAAGAGAAGCTGTAACGTCGGGCAACGTGACCGGTCTACCAAACAGCCGCGTCGCTTTTGCATAGTGATCTCTCCCGCCAGAGAAAGAAATTTTCAGTTTCGCATGCTTTGCCGCGGCTCGGAAAAACCGTACCTCCACGAGTGCGAGGTACTTCTGTCGCTCGGTAGACGCAGCCAAGCGCAATCGCGAATCAAAGAATTAAACGCAGCCGTACAAGTTTAACCAAATACCTCTGCGGTGATTTATTTCGCGCGAGGGCTCTATAAGGCTTCCTCCTCCGTTTCTTTTAAAGCGATTCGCCTAATCGTCTTTTAAAAAGTTACGTGGCTTTCCTGGCTGATATTATCAACAATATTATATTTTTCACAATCGCGTTATAATTATTTTAAAATATAATATTACATTTAGCGATTAACGGAACAACTTTTTTTATTATGTTGAACTTTGACATAACTTAACCAGAATGCACATTCACCTGTGCATTCTGGCATTGTGCATACACTGAGAAAAATGTTTGATAAAATCAATCAAAGTTTGTTTGAATAGTATCAAATGAATTTTATAGTGATACACAGAAAAAAAAACAGTATCAAATCAACAATTCATTGTTTCATATATAAGCAAGAATATAAAATCTCCTTGGAAGTATTTATAATCTCAAAGAGACATAATTTGCTAACATAAAGAAATTTTGTTTCTTCATGTAAGCAAATTATGTCTAATCAAGATTATCAAATTCTTCCAAGAAGATTTTATATTCTTGCTTATATATGAAACAATGAATTGTTGATTTGATAGTCATTTTTTTCTGTGTAGTTACTAAATATTTAGTTGTTTTGACCAAACAATTTGTAGTTTTAACTAATAATTATTTTCATACAACAAATTACCAAAAATGTTTTGTTACATGTAACTAAGTTTTTGGTACCAGTAACTATAAAATTTATTTGATCACTATTCTATCAAACGATTTCTCTCAGTGTAGTAACTTAACGAACTAAATGTCGCTATGAAAATTAGATCGATCCTCATGGCGATCGTAGATCGTAGAAACTTGATTTGTATACGAAACTTTGTTGTGGAATTATGCTTATCTATTCCTCCGAGATAGAGAAATTTGTCTTTATAGGACTACGTAACAGTGTATGACGGATACACCACCAGGGAGCCGGTGATCCTAAAATTTTGTGGCGGCGGGGAGCCGGTGCCGGAGGCCATCAGCAGCGGCCCGGAAATCCTCGTGGAGTTTACTACCTCTCCTTATGGTACCTTCTTACATCCGACGCCGCCCCATTCCCTACATGGGTTTCAATTAGAAGTGCAAGTACGTGAGGAAGCTCACCCCATAAATTGCATAATGGCCACCTTAATTAATGTCTAACGTGTCCGTTCCTACTTAATTACCCATAAAATTCGATGCTTTAGCTGTGCATAAACATGACGCTTTAGAGAGACAGAATTTTGGAAAGTAAATCGCGTCTTGTAAATCAAAACCCTTTGACGCAGATATTCGGGTGCGCGCTAATTAATTAATTAGTCATTGCATCATTGTATTGCGTCATTGTCGTATTAGATGCTTGTTAGCGTCATTATTATTAAATAGATTTTCGATTTAATATTGTGATATTTCTCATTCAACTTAGGACTATGTTTCAAGACTGAAAAATTTATTGGCGCGCAATTTGCTGAAATTGAAAATATATGTAAAATCACGCAAAAAAGATCAGCACTAAGATTATTAAGCTACGACTATTAAGATTTTTTAATTAGTTGTTTTCACGTGTTAGTCTATGTTCTCTTATTGACCCTCAGCTGATACACTATATTGGATTCGATATTTTGTCCCACATAGGTGTACGTCACTCGACCATTTTCAATTGCGTATATCTCGGTATTTAATGCATAGAATTTGAACAATTTTTTTTAATCGATACGCCAGAAGGTCAAGAAGAAGACTAAATAGCTGCGAAAATCGAGAAGTTGAATTTATTAAAAATATTCGGAAGAGAAGGAGCGAACGATTTATAAATGCCAAGCATTTTTGTAAAAATGTCCGGGTGTGCCACACCCAGTGTGTCAGTTGAGGATTAATTATTGTTCTATCAAAACAACGAAATAACAAGTGAAGAAAATGTTTACATGTGTATCGAGATAAATCAAAGAGTAATTTTTTTATTACATTTCTAGCGGAGCAAACTTCACCTTTCTTTAAAATATTGAGACAAATCGCAATTATCCGTCTATTATTGAAAATTCAAAGTTTAGATACTCACTTTATCTCGCTCATCAAATCCAACGAGCTCCCGCTCGTAAAAACAACGATATCACCGACACTCGTATTATCCCGTATAAAATTTCCTAACGACATACCGCAGCGAATGCATTCGCATCAGATAGAACTGCAAACACGCGATCGCTCGGGCAATTCGGACTCACCCCTTCGACGAAAGGAAGGGTGGTGAATCGACGACGCGAAGCCCGGCCCCACCGAGACTGCACGCAACGTGAAACGCGCGTCTGGGCTTCCAGGTCACGTTCGTGGACGCCGAATCACCGACCTACGCTAAGAATAAACGTTGCGAATTCTGGCTGAGGGGCACCGGTGGCGGTATCCTGGCGTCGCCCCGTCACTCACTGCCGAGGAACAGCACCTGCCTGTACCACCTTCGCGGCGCCGGTCCCACCCTGCCGAGCCCGACGCCACCGCGCCCGTTACCCAAGTTTCCAGAGCAGAGACCCGGCACCGTGTGGAGAAGACCGGCCCCGAGACCGCCGCAGCCGCAATTTCGCGTCTGGCTGTCTATCCTCAAATTCCACGTGGGAACCGGTCTGTCTACCACCGACGAGGACTGCTCGACGACGCTGATGGTCTGGGACGGCGAGATGATGCCGCTGTCGGAATGCAACGACGTTGCCTGGTAAACAATAATAAGCCGGTCTGTAGCTCGAGGAGTAGTTTCGATCTTGATTCTTAAGAGAGACGTATCTTGTTTTATTTTAACATTAAAATTATTGGTCTCTTAGTCGACTCCACTTTCAGATTGTACCTTATTTTATTCTCTTTGATTATTAAGTATCTTATCGATTTTATTGTAACGGTTCGATCTTTCTTATTCATTTATTAATAAAAGTTAACATTGATTTTCTTAGAAAAGTCTTGATTTTCTTGATTACTAAAAACATTCACTGCTTACGAAAAGTATTAAAAATTCAACATCTGTTACAGTGAAAAAGAACGTCAACGTTACGCTGAAAGAGTAGGCGATCCGATTAACCCTGTTCTTGCACGTCCCTCGAGCAACACCACATTGCTAGCGAGATATTGCAAGGACAAAGTTCCGAAGACCTGCGATCATGCTATCCTGCAGAATACCAGTCGTCCGTGCTCTTTGGTAGAAAGCTTCGTCTCCTCCGGCAGCAGTTTGACTATAGAGATGCGCATGATCGAGTCGACAGCGCTCAGGTAAGTTAATTTCTATTGTAACATTCCGTATATCTTTTATATTACTTGATAAACAAACAATATCTTATAGTTTGGAATTTTTTAATAATTTAATTATGTTTCCATAATAAATATAGCGCGCGCTACTATATTTATTATACGGAAACATAATTAAATAAATTCCAAACTAAAGATATATACTGAAAGAAAAGTATTTGGTATTTGTGACTACAATTGCATGGCAAAATAATTATGATTAGCTGCATTTTTATGGTTAGTACTAGTATGTTAGTAATAATAATCTTAGTAGTAATAACCTTACCTTATAGTTCTACCAATTATGAAAACATTTTACTATAAATTGTGATATTTTCAAATATTAATATCGGGATTGTGCTGTTATATATTTCAAGATTATGTCTACACGGGTTTTATACGTAAACAATACGTGATGTTTATACGAACCTTTTTCATGTAGACAATACAAATATGTAAACTATTATAAATTGGATAATACAGAGGACAATACAAAAAAAAGTAATTTAGTTTAAAAATTGATAATATACCTGATTAATAATAAAAATATATAATATTAAAAATTAAAAAGTTAAAGAAAATGATATATCAAATTTTCATTTTATATTACATATCATTCAAATCTTTTATTCCATAGATTATAGTTTACATAGATTTTATACATAATTTACGTAGTCTACATAGTTTATATTGTTTATATATAATGAAGACTATTTGTATTTCATGCGTAAACGCACAATCCTGATTAATATAATAAAATATCAAGATATGAATAGTAAAAATAAAATAAAATAAAATAAACATAAAATAAAATAAACATTTTTATATAATATATTCAATTGTAATTATAGAATATATCTAACTATTTTTTAAACAGTCGTTTACTATTTATACAGTAATAAGCTAACAGCTATAATGTGCATAGTTAAAATAACTATATAGTTGGCATCAAAAATAATTATGAATTATAGTAATTGCAATTTTTTGCAATTACTATAATTCGTTCAATTCATTTTTAAAACTAGTAAAAGTGGAATTAAATAATTAATGCCCAAGTTAAGATATCGCTTATGTTCTAGTTTGATTTTAATCGGATTCACTAATCTACTTAAAACTTTTAATACCAATTTGCAAAGTTACATAATTTACATAGCTCATTCGTTGATTAATACTAGAAATTTGAACTACCAAGTGACAAATATGTTATTAATGCATTATGTTAGTTGAAGAATTATATTAATGCTCTAACATAATTACTCCGATCGTCAGTCGAGCACTTTTCAAAAGACATTCGGAGCAAGAGTAATAAAAATTGAAAAGAACACCCGCGAATGCAACTGGCTGTAAAATTTCGAAAACTCGAAAGTTACCTGTAAAACATGTTTGGATTAGCTCTCTGTTTTAATCAAAAAACTAATCAAGTGACGGGACACTAATAAGTATATTCGGAAAATTGTCGAGGGAACGATCTGTATCGGCGAATGGCAGAATGTTTGAAAGGCGGTGCGCCTCTTGTAATCTCGCGTTTCATTCGATTCGTTTACAACACCGCCGTATCGAATCGTAGCCGGAACGTTACAAGCGAAGTATGCGGGAACATTTTATAGAAATACGATGTGCAATATCTGCCACGGTAGCACGTTTCATTCGTTCGCTGCCGCGTGATGCTGCACACACACATACACACCCTTTCTCTCTTTCTTCTCCGTTACCTACAATAGATTATTCATGAGGGATTCCCTCCCTTCTCCTATCCTTCCCCTCGCTTTGAGAAGATAGCGGAATTTAGAGGAATGCCGAGACACGCGGCGACGGTGGCCTCCACATCCCATTTGCTTAATTTTATACGCAGCTCTTTCCATCTTCCTCCTCCTCCTCCTCCTCCTCCTCCTCCTCCTCTTCCTCCTCCTCCATCTCCTTTCCTTGTCCGCGAAAGATGTAACATTTATCTCTTGATTCGTTGCTCCGCAAGTATAAAAGTTATTTAAATAAACTCGCGTGTCGCGCATGAAAAAAATGCGATGAATTTTAACAACGCACGAGGAAGCGGACTTGGTGAAAAATTTCACGAGTGCGCTCGCTCGTATTTGCGTACCAATTGGCGGCTGTGCGTACCACATTGCGCTGTAATACCCATTCATGGATGTTAATCTAAATGTAATGAATTAGCATGCTCCATGTGTTTCATTGAAAGCTTTTGCGCTCGGATAATTAATTTACAAAGTAGAGAGGAGAGAAAAAGGGCTGACAATCTAAAAGCGAATCGAATGTTAACAGAATCGTTTATTAAAAATGAAAGGAATTAAGTGCAATATCCGCGCGCGAGTACATATATGTATATCGTAAAAATGTTCACCTCACCTCGCTGAATGGTAATTAAATCGCGATTACATCGGGTCTTTGTGGCGTTAATCGGCGGGGCATTCGCCCCGTCCCTGTTGTTCCCGCCTTGCTCGCCGCGCGCACGATATAATCCCGACGAGCGTTCAACGCGAATAAAGATCCAGATCGGCGTTTGCCGATGAATAATTGAGACTCGGTTTACCACGGCGCGGCGTTCCCGCACACGGTGACACACTCCGATTCACATTTCGCACGCGTTACATCCGTTTATCACACGCCACGTCCGTCGGGAGTATCCGCATCGTCGTCGTGTCGTCGGCCTCCCTTTCCAGCCACCCCCTTTTTTTTTCCCCTCCTTTCGCACGTGCCTATCGGCGTGTGGACGCTGCGTGTTGAGGCGTGATAGCCGACGGTGAGTGACGTGCAATGCGGATGCATCACACGGTCTAGTTAATCCTTTCCGCGCGAGGTGAAGCCTACCGGCGCGCGCGGCGCACGACGCTTTATAATAAGCTCGAGCCGGTTTAATAACATCCCCGCAACCGCCGCCGCGCAGACCGGTGCAACGTTTCTCTTCAAGGCCCGCCGCCTTTCACACAATCCGCTGGGGTTCGTCGATCTTCATCAGTGCACCGAACCCGCGCCGGACAGCGGCGTGTATTAACCCTTTCTCGCGCTGTGTTGTTACGTTAATACATACATTCCCGTACGAAGTTTATCATTCCCGAGTTTAATTCGTTGTTCGACAAGGTTGGAGACGTCGCGTGTCACTGTGAAGAGAGAGATTTATGCATACATTGACCGTATACGTATTTTATTGTAAAGGACAGTCCTTTATTTTAGGTAGTTAGCTTTCAGATTTATTTATTTTTTCAAAACTCTATTTTTTGTCTTTTATTTTAACAATATTGCGGGTACTTCTTTTTTAATCAGCGTTCCAATGTTTAATAATGTCGAATAATAATAATAGAGGAAAAGAGGGGGTTGTAAAATATCATTTTGTTTTCTTAAAATAACTCAGCAAATATTAATGCGATATAATTATTATAAACGCCAGTTTGTGTTAGCTATAGAGTTCTACTAATCACCTTATAGATAGAAGTTCATCAGGTACATAGAACGAACGTAATTTACAATTTACTGAAGACAGAAAAAAGGATACGTTTATGGAATAGGAAGGGGATCATGAAATACTAACAACTAATTTCATGAAAGGCACTTTTATTTATAAAAAAAAATAAATTAATGATCTTTCGTAGATTTTACACACAAATAAGTGCCGCAAAATAAAGTTTTGCGAACATTTCATAAAATATATTTTATTTTAAAAAGAAAAATTGTTTTAATAACTTTTTATCTTAAAAACTTTTCTAAATAAAATTTAAAACTTTTTAAAATAATTTCTTTGCTTCTAATAAACATTATACAACGTCTATAATGAAATTGCAAAGTCGCAATAAAGATGCACATAGCGGACAACTATATTCCACAACTACAGCCTACATATAACATTACTTTACTTGCCGAATTCATACACACATTAAATTCAATAATATTATTTGCAATTTACATTCAAGCAAATTAGACTAAAATTTAAAATTAATATGTAATACTTTTCAAAATTATGTATATAGAGAGTACACTGATAGAAATCGTTTGGTAAGATCAAATAACGTTTGGTTGAATAGTGATCAAATGAATTTTGTAGTTACTGACACCAAAAACTTAGTTACATTTAACAAAACTTTTTATAATTCGTTGTATGAAAATAATTATTTGGTTAAGACTACAAATTGTTTGGTCAAAACAACTATGTATTTAGTAATTATAACTATAAAATTCATTTGATCATTGTTCAACCAAACGTTAGTTGATTTTACCAAACATTTCTCTCAGTGTATAATATACACCTGCAAAAATTTCTGCTACCTGCAAAATTGAAATTCAGCTTTTATGGAAATATAACTAACACTGATGATCAGTAACCATCCTATAATATCTAAATAGACTGTAACGAAGTAATTTAACGGTTGTTTTTAGAATTCAATGCAAATTGTATCATGAAATATCACCACCCCAGATGTATTCCATTCCAAATTTTTATGGAAATAACTAACAAATTTAGTTTCATGTAATCTAATTTGTTCTTTTGTTAATATTTTTTAATGTTTTTACTAAAATTATTCACATTAAATTAGTTTTCATTTTTTATTATATCGAACTTATTTCAGATTTAAATCAAGGATTTGTTTCAACATAATCGAACCAGTTTCAAATTATAGGAAACTACGCAATATCTCATTTTAGTATACTGCACAAGAAAATGTTACGTGCAGACCTCTGCAGTCATAAAATGATTTCGAAACATGTACGAACAAATTAAGCCTTAAAATTCTGAGATTTGTTCTTTATTTTCTCTAAGAAAATATGGTCATGGTATTTACACAATTCTTCTATTATTTAGTCTGCAGATTAGTTTTATAAATGCACAGAAGCCTTATACTTTTTTAAAACGGATTTCAAGGATACACATACCTAAAACGATAAAAGTAAGATTTATTTTTCTGAATCTTCTTAGGAAATTATTTTAGGAAAAATCTTTAAAAATAAGGATATTTAATAAAATGAACACTCATCCTTTGATTTACGCGGAACTTTTTGTACGCGGTTTTCTTTGCACGGTAAATAATCTTTCCGTTTAAACGAAACTTTTTATACGCGGTTTTACGCGGTCAGAAAATATATCTTTCTGTGGTATCTATTGGAATTATTCTTCTCAGTGAGCCAAAAATTCTTGCTTGATTGCACTTGTTACATCAATCTGACTTTTTTTTAGTTGGTAGATGAAAAGTACATTAAGTTTATCCACACAAGTGATAACAAAGGATAATACGTAAAATAGAATTTTATCCCTGTTAGTAACAAGTCAGTAAAAGCGATACGGTTTTTTCTTTTTTTTAGTTTTTGAGCTGCTGAATCTAATTCTGACCTTTAAAAATTTTTAATTTTTTGTGCTGGCAGACTCCATTTACGCGATTCTCAACCACGTAAAAAAAAAACCACGTGAAAAGCATTTATCACATTTACGTGCAGTATTCGTTTCACGTGGTATTTTTTTTTACGCGATTGTAAATATATCTGACATAAAAAAATCAAAGTTTTTTTAAAGTATATTCATATATATTGTATGAATATATGAATATACTTTAAAAAAGTTTTCATTTTTGTGGTCATTTTGCTTGGTATCCTTTTTGAACTGTTATAACCATTATTTGAAGACTTTTACAATATGAAAATTCAAAAATATTTTAAAACATTTTGTAATAAAACGAATTTTATTTTAAAAAACATACTTTTCTCAAAAAAAATTTAGGAGTGATTCTTGTTTTTGTCGTTTTCTAGATGTACCTCTCCTTAATTTAAAACTTTTCCTAGATTTAACATAAATTAATATGCTCGATACATTATCTTTTTTCCAGACCCGTAAACTTTCGCGCTATGTACGAATTCGTCGATCTTCACCAGGATGGCGATCCATACGGCAGCGGACCATGTTCCCGCATTTTCTATAGTCGGAATCGAGACCATTATCCAGATCGTAAATTCCAAGGACCGCGCGACATATTCCTATACGGTCGTGGAGGGTCGAAAAATATAAGGTAACAGAGCAGCTATATTCGCTACTATAGTAGCAAATTAGAGATATAAGATCTCCAAATAAGGGGAACATACATAGGGATAACATTCCGCCTCTTGAATGGGATTTGATTACTGAAAATATGCATTGCTGTTCGAAATTTTCAGTTATTAACTTTGGTACTTGTCAAACACATGGATATCACATCTTGAAATTTATAATAAAATTTACAACATGATTGCATAGCTCTATCGATCAATGTGATACTGTGATTATTCACTCGCTGATTGTATTATAGTAACAATTCGGTATTACGATTTGTCGTTTACGAGAGGGATTGCATATCCATTCAGAATGCCGTCGTGAAAGCTAATGCAACGATATAATGACGCGATTATGATATCGTCAATTCATTATCATTCGTCAATTCGGCCTATTATTAACAAGCCTATTATTAACAGACCATTATGTCGTAGATCGGTTCGTAAATTCTATTATTCTCCCATATCTTTTCTCTATGGCAAATGGCATATTGCGAAATTGAAATTGAGATCAGAACTGCGTATCCCACACATTACACGGTGATTACAAGCATTCATGATATCCATTATATAATCAAAACACCAATATTTATTAATTTGCATTAACTACTCTCGTTAGAGAAGAATTACTGTGATATTTACGATACATTGATGATCAACTTACATTTATACTTTATTTATGAACATATTAAATCTCGATATTAACAAAACCAGAAGACCTAAATATCTTTTAGATTTAAAGATATGAAAAATATGTATAATGCAATTTAAATTGGCTTCTGTTTTTGGTGATTCACCCTGTGTGATTCCCATAATAAATAAATTCACAAAGATTGCTTGTCTGAGCCAAGCAACACTGTTTTTTTTTGTGTGAGTTATTAAATGTTAAACTAATCAATACATAAATATTATTTAAATGTACATACATTTCAGTCCTAATTCGAGTCCTTCTCAGTACATATTTTGGTGAAATTCTTCATTCCCTTTAAAGCGTGTGTCAAATCGTTAAATATCATCGTGATTACAATTTGAAATTTTATTTTCCGTGTAGTAAACCGAGCAGTTCAGTATCAGTTTGCAGATAATGTTAAACTGATCTTTTATATGTAACATTTCTAATATTAGTCTTTTATTGAGATCATCTTCCACTATTTTTTCCCAATCAAATTCGTGTGAACTATTAATTTGACGTTCACTGATAACCGATATCTAAGACGAATTTCCTATAATAAACTTGTTGCTATATGTATCAAACTATTCCGTCTCAAATTCCCAACATCTTTTCGTGAAAACTTTATTATACGTCGCTCAAATGCATCTCACCGAGACGAGTGCAGTGGAGCACGAAGCACGCATCTATGGAGCGAACATATACGCCACATCTTTGACGGCTCTCGTATTCTGTGCGCCGTCCTTTTATTACTATCCGCAGGATCGAATCTTCCACAATCCCGATAAAATATCAGTTAGACTGCGGCTTTACGACAATCGTAAAAGAAACTTCACGCCGTTAAACCGAGGTCTTCCTGCCAGCAAATCAGAATTTCTGTCGTGGTAACACACATTTACGTTTTTAGCTTATTTATCATTTTCTTACATATTGCTTTAGAAATGTGTGTCACGGTAGAATTTTCTAGTAGATACATATGGAACATAAATGTACGACTAAGTTTTCTAAAAATTTCATGCAAATAAATATTCGATGACTGAGCTCTTAAATCACTTCCGTGTACGTCGACGACGAGACATGAAATCGATTTTATTCGATTTTGCTAATGCTATTTGCATTCGCTAAGAGACTCATTTTCAATCCAAGTAATGAAAGGCAGAAATGTTCTCTAGCGAGATAATCCAACCGCAGTATCCGAAAAGATCCCAGGAACACGGTAATGGAGGTTGTACGTTGCCATGATCCACCCAGTAGAATCACTTTGGTCGCTTTCCGATTAACGAGCGTCCAACCTTCGACGCTCCTTGTAATCTTCCTGCAGTATCGATCACTGAACCCGTTCCTTTGCCTAGCCGGTGAGGCGTGTAAATTCGATTAAGTACTGAAAGTGCAGGCCAAAACTGGTTTTGCAGCTGCGTGTACCGCTTCGAAGGAGAACACGACGAGGTGGTGAAGCTGAGGTTCAACAAGCTCCTCAATGGGAATCGCACCTGCCGCAACGTTGGCAACTCCAATTTCAATAGGCTGCTCTGCGTCGACTCCGAGAACTTCTCGGTTAAGGTGCGTAATTGAAACTTCTAGTAATTGCAATTAGTTCCGCGCCAAACCTATTGTACTATCCCTCGTGCGAAAATTAAACTTCGCCGAATCGATACACGTTATGAAATCGTCAATTTGTTTGGACGTTTGTACGCTCTGCGTACATTTGATATCACTTCTGCTTGAACCTACGAAACTTGAGAATGTATATACAAGAAAGGAATTCTTATATCACATTGGACATTGTAAATAATGCATTTTGTGAAACCAAGAATCGTTATCCTGAAAAGTTACGAGTAACAACTTACAGATACAATGGAAGCTACATAGAAGTACTAACAGGTGGCTTTGATCGCGCAATTAACGGTGGCTTTGAGATAGCATGTATCAGCAATCTCCAAATCCAAACACGGTAAACCGGAATAAACCGACAGGCTTCAAAGTTTCTAAGTAGTCAATGCCGACATAAATCAGACACAGGCGTGTGTGCCACAATTTGTCTTATTAACTCGGTATTTAATAATGCAGATGCAAGATTGACGGAACACGGTTTCAGAATCGCAATTTAATATCACGATATATCGATTCGAGATTTATTTTTATCCAAAAGCATAAACATTTTCATTTAATAATTGCGAACCATTTTCCAAAAATAATAGCGGCACTTTCAAGATTAGTTTCTTTTATAAAACGCGCGCGTAAAAAAAACTGACGATAAATTACGATTTCGATATATAAATACGAGGATAAAGACGGTTAGAAGCATATCTCCGTTGTTCTGTTTACAGGTGCTCGATTTACCCTGGTCAAATGCGTCGCCCATCCAACGAGATTGTCTCTGCTCGAATCGATCACTACCCATCAATATCAAATCTACCTCTAATATCGCCGAGGTACATTTCACCGTTCTATCTATGGACGCCTTGGATGATTACAACAATCTCTTCTTCGAGGGCACCTGGGACTTTGTCAAGACGATGCCTTGCATGCAGAAACGTAGAGTCAGGGGGCCTTCCGGTGAAATTAAATACACGCCACCGATCGACGATGACGAGGTAAACGTCAGAAGCTTTGTATGCAGAGCTATTAAAAATCGTCGCCTGAAATCATTTTTATACATCTTTAAAAAAAATTTTGCAGAGTTAAATTATTAAAAAATTCCGCGACACTTGAAAGAAATTTTAATAATGCCTATTTCTACCAACGCAGATTAATTTTAATCTCAGTTTAACTTACTTTAGTTCTAAAAATTGGAAAAAGATAAAGTGTAAGTTAAATTAAGATTAAAGTTAATCTGCATTAGTAGAAATAGGCATTAGTCAATAACACATTGTTTGGTTTCTAGTTATGAAAGAGTATCGTAATATATAAATAATCATCAATTTTTTTAATGCATAATTTTTTGAAAACGTGATTTCAATTTTTTAACAACGAATAAAAAAGTACCTTAGGTAAAAAGTACCTTGCATGCAACTTCTAATGGTTCAACTTTATCATTCCGACAGAAAAACTGCGAAAACCAGCCGTGGCTGATCGATCCTGGCCCGGGACAGTATTTATACGTAAAAATGGACGGAATAATTGTATCGAACAGCACGAAGTGCGCGACCAAGAATCGCATCATCGTGCACACGGGCGCGGCGATTCGCGTGTCGGTGTGCCCGAAACCTGCTGACTTGAGGCACCATGTGGTAGAGGTGTTCAGCGACGGTTGGGCTGCCAGCGGCAAAGCGATCGTCACGCCGGGAGAGGACCCGATCAGGACCATCGCCGTGGAGTTCATCGTGAAAGAACCAGCCACCTACACGGTCACGTGGCTCGAGCTCACCAGAAGGTTCGTATAGTAACAACGTATTTCTATAGACAGAATGTCGAAGAACGAAAGAGTAAAATGTAAAGAGTCTGATATATCTATATGGGTCACGGATATTATGTCAATTACGAGAATTATTGGAATGAACGGAGTACTCCCGACAGCGAGCACGGCAGAGACCGATAATTAATAGAGTCTTCATAAAAGCGTTCCTTCTTCGTAAAAAGGAAAAAAAGAAGAACTCGTCATTAAATCTCATCGTAATTTATCTGTAACTTTCGCAATCTCCTGCGCGGAATAATTAATCTCGTAAAAACAAAGATTGTCTTAATAGATACGCGCGGTGATTTGCATCTCTGCCTGCAGAAAGTTGCGAAAGAGCTCCTGCTAATTTACTATATACAAAATGTATAGCTAAAGTTTCACAAACGTTTAGTTTGCAACAAACATTCTTGATAATTGATAATTTAAACTTTCCAAGAAAAAAAAATATGTAATGAAATATGCTACACAGAAAAAAAAATTAGTATCAAATCAACAATTCATTGTTTCATACACTGAGAGAAAAAATTGTAGTGGTGACAACTATAAGGGGATAACCATACAAATTTTGTTAATATAATTATAATATATAGTTAAGAGTGAACTATATTATAGTTATTGCAACTAAGTTTATGGTTAAGAAAACTAATAAAAAATAGTTGTAATTACTTTATTATATAGTATTATATACTACAACTATTTTTTATTAGTTCTCTTAACCATAAACGTAGTTGCAATAACTATAATATAGTTTACTTAACTATACATTACAATTATAATATATTAACAAAATTTGTATGGTTGGCCCCTTATAGTTGCCACCACTACAATTTTTTCTCTCTATGTATATAAGCAAGAATATAAAATCTCTTTGGAAGTATTTATAATCTCAAAGAGACATAATTTGCTAAAGAAATCTTGATCAGACATAATTTGCTTACATGAAGAAATAAAATTTCTTTACTCTTATTTCTTTCTGTGTATGTTAACAATTCTACGAAATATTACATTAACTGAGTCGAGAATAAAGATAAGTTAAAATTAAGGTGTTGCCAAATGCGTTAACGAGGATATAACAGCGAGTCACAAATCTTCCTGTTTTCAATAAATCGATCCGGGAGCTGGGAGCTTGCTGGGAGACTCTCCCGCGCGCTTTCTGATATTACAAAGCACGCGTGAAAGCCGCGTGGAGGTACAATAGCGCGGTGATGGTGTACGATCGTTCGAGCGCCACTCGAATGTCTCTCTGGAAAACACCTTATTTAACACCCGACGACCTATCCTCGATTAAACAGGCGGGAATCGTGCGACGTGCGAGAAGCGGGCCGTCACGCACAGCGCTAAACAATATAACTCTATCGATCGTCCGTCTGACCCGCAGACCGTCGGTGACGTCAACGGCGGGCCTGCAAGTGTCGCGGGACTGCGAGCAACGGTGTCCGGAGCTGGACGCGTGCATAAACGCCTCGCTG
>QKQZ01028943.1:0-11812 GCA_003595255.1 Solenopsis fugax
TACAGTAGATCACTCAAAACAATTATAATATTAATCATTAAATTAATATTTTATTGTAAATTAAGTTTATATAATATAATAAAAAAATGTTTTTTATGTAAAAATGTTTTTCTAATTTTTCTTTTACATAAATATTGTTAACTTAAGAAAAATATTAATAAGCTAAAGTTTATTATAGGTATGTTTAAAAAATAACTAGTTGAAGTTAAAAATAAATTTATTTAAAATTAACTAAATTAATTAAGATAGAGTTATTAACTGTTTAACTTTATTATTTAATTTTTAACTCTAATTATTACCCAACCTTGTATCTCTCTCTCTCTAAGTATCTGATTATTTTATCTGCATTATGTAATATAAAAAAAAAGAAAATAGAGATACAGTTAACAAACATATCGCAATATTATTGTTTTATAATACAATGTTTTATTATTATTACCTATCCCTCTCAGTTCAATGTAAAAGATGATATAGATTCGTTCCAATCAATTTCAATATTAAATCATTTATATGCATTTAATTGAATGCAAAAGGTGCAACACCTCACTGCTCCTGGCTCCACTCACACAAGCAGTGCAACAGCCTATTGCTACAAACAGTACAAACTGCTCCGAATGTACGTCAGGTTAGGTATGTTGGTCTGACCGCGGGACCGTTTACCGGCTGGATGGATTGACAGACTTGCAAAGGTGATATCAACCGAGACAACTATTTAAATCTTGTTGAAAACATCTCTGTAAGTACCGTCGCGTGAAGACCCGCGTTGCGACCGCCAGGACGATGCGCTTTCGTCAAGGGTGGAGGGGATGAGAGACATAACCTGTACGTGGACCTGTCTTGCAGTTTCGATTTTCAAAATGGCGTGCCGAGCGTGAAAGGCCAGGCGAGGAGACTCGCCACGCGTTGTCATCATCGCCATCGTTGTCGCGACATCCGGTGTTATTTCGTCGTGGTCGTTGAGTCGCGAGGCGAGCACGTGGACGGTGCTGCTCGAAGTTGTTCCCGAAGAAAGTTGGAGAAGTAATGCCACCGCTCGCGCGCACGGCGTAGGACGTAGGGAAATCATTTCTTCCTCTCGTTTCTCTTTTTCTTCTTTTTTTACCCTCCTTTTTTCGTTTTCCATACCTTGATGGAGATCCCGATGGAGATCTCGATGGAAATCTTCCTAACGGCGTTCTCCGTGGTATTCAGTCTATTAATAGTGTTCCTCCTTGTTGTGATAGGTAAGCACTCGTATCAGGGCCTTGATCACGACGTCCCGACATAATTACGTCATCAGCAGGGAAATAAAAAAATACGCGGGTTCGGCGGCACAAGTTTCTTGTTTTGTGCGCTTAACGAGCGCAGATTGCGTGCTGGTACTGTAAAACGCGAACGTGCATAGACACCTAACTGCGATCTAGCATTTTCTAAATTTAGTGCAACACTCATACATCACGTTGTTTTTTGTTTTTATCGCTATCACAATGATAAGGCATCCTTTTTGCATTATGTCATGTTTCATTTACATCATTTCATTGCGTGGCAATAAAGAGCTTGCTATGATATGTTTAAGCACTAAATTATAGAAATATAATTTTATGGATATAGTTTATAATTTAGGCTAATTTGAAATACATTTATATAATTAAAATGTTTAAAACATTTATATTGCTTGTTAAATTGATTAAGAGATAAGAATTTTAATTCTCTGTACACACGGAGTTACTTGTATCTTGTACATTTGTTTCTTTGTAAAACTGAGAGCATTGTAATTAATTATAACATTTATAATCACGAAATTAATTGTCTGAACAGAGGATATTAGGATATTTTATGCTACAAATTTATCAAATATAATTTTTTAGCGAAGACTCGATTGAAAGTGAAAAATCTTGCCAGCGATGCATTTCCATCAAAAACAAACTCAAACTAAACAAGTTTACTGGTTGGTTATTAACAAAATTGAATTGACAAATGTATTTAAATAAAATTGCAACAAAGTACCAATGCTACTTTATCTGTTTTTATGTAAGTCTGAAAATGTGTGTAAAAGATGGTAAAATTATGATGGAATAATATTGAATAAACAAGATAATCTTACATATGGTTACATATTACGAAACTAATTGTCCAGATACATAAGATATTAGTAGTTTATCTTATGCTCCAAATTAAAAGAATATTTTTTATGGAAATGCATTATTGGTAAGGATTTTTAATTAAGTTTTAAAAAATTATAATATTTGTTGGATTAGTAGTAAAATAAACTTTCATATCCTGTGTTTGAACAATTAATTTCGTGATTGAATGTTCAATTTTTTTAAAATAATCAACTATACAAATATTTTCTAGAAATGTTAAAGTGAGAGTCACAGGAAAATTTTTTTATACTTGTAAAAGTAATAAATGTTAACTCAGAAGTGTTGTGACCCAACGTATATAAAGAAGATGCCGATAAATAATGTGTATCTAAAGAATGATTACATATAAAAATATTTCAAAATCTGTGCCTGAATTATATAATTATTGAATTAATTATTAAAATCATGCATGTTCCATTTCTATTTTGTTTTTGTATTATTACAATACCACAGATATAATATTTATGCAATGATTTCTTTTCCAGGTTGGTACTTAGTTTGGACGTTCTTCCTATCACGATTCCGTTTTGTGAGAGAATTAACTGGAAATGGAATGAGTGAGTCGTCATCGGTTAACGATTTGAAGAACGGTCGTGCACGCATAAAGAAACTTCGCCGTGACTAAATACCGGACAATAAAATTTGGAATATTATCAATAATACAAACGCAATAGTGTGGAGCAAAGTAATTTTGGATACCTCTTGACGGAATATATCCGATCAAAATGTCCGTGAACATACGTTGTGCGACTACGGAAGATTTGCTGAATATACAGCATTGCAATTTGCAATGCTTACCTGAGAATTACCAAATGAAATATTATCTCTACCATGCTCTCTCATGGCCACAATTGAGTTACGTAGCAGAGGATGAGAAGGGAAGGATAGTGGGATATGTGCTCGCCAAGATGGAGGAAGACTGTGAGGACAATCCCCACGGACACATTACCAGTCTGGCTGTGAAACGCTCCCACAGAAGACTAGGCATTGCGCAGAAGCTGATGAACCAGGCCTCTCGGGCGATGGTGGAGTGCTTCGGGGCAAAATACGTTTCGTTGCATGTGCGTAGAAGTAATCGTGCAGCTCTCAACTTATATACAAGCAGCTTGCAGTTTGAAGTATCGGAAGTAGAGCCAAAATATTATGCAGACGGCGAAGACGCTTATGCTATGAAACGAGATCTCACCAGCTTCCATCATGAGAAGGCTCTTCGAGATAGAGCGCACAAGGAGGGCAACGTTCACACGCACCTAGGCAGATGCTGCGGCGATCATTCTTAGTCCGTTTATCATAACCGGATTTCTTAAGTCGTTCGATGATGAGAATAAACGTGCTGCATATCTTTTGCCAAGAAATGACTGGAGATGTTTGGAGACATGTCTACAGGATGAAACTAATGATGAATACTTTGTTATTTCTTGCACGGGGCAAGAACTTCTATTTATCAGAGTTTGATCTGGTACACTAAGTAAAAATATTTTATATGCGACTGGTGGATAAAAGTTGTTAAAGTTTGCACAATGGAATAAAATTGGACTTTTGGGGCTGTTGTATCTTTCAGTTCAATTTCAATACGCAATGTAAAACTTATAAATTGACTTATAAATACATAAGAAATAAAGGATTTTGGGCAGTCTATTTCATCTTGATTTTGTTTTCTTCATATAACTTTATTATTGAATGACTGAAACTGTAATTCACACGTAACGCGCAAAATTAATTGTTCAGGACGTTGTCAAGCGTGTTGTTAAAAATTACGGTAGAAAAAAATAATATTTTACAGCACTGAAATCTGCTCAATTTATGCAGTTTCTATTTACACGTTAAAGTGTAAGGATCTATGAATATTTGTCTCGATAGATATTTTCTTCTTCAAATGCTCTGTCTTTTTCGGTGTATTTCGGCTTAAAAATTATTTTTGACATTGCACAATATTTTCAAATAAGTTTACTTCACTAATGCATCTCGGATGTAGCATTATGCTTGTGTATACATACTCCATTTCTGTAATAGGAATAATTATATTATGTATATAATATATATATATATATAATATGTATAAATATATCTATGTACAAATAAGATGTTCTTAAGGTAACATAATTATTTAGTTTGTAACGCATCTCGATTTTGCGAATAGCGCGAAGAGAAGTCTTCAATGATAAAACGCAGGAATTGCATTCATGCGTGATTATACCGAAAACATGATTAAAGCGTTCATTATGATAAACAAATCTTCGATGTATGGTTCCTTTGAAGGACATTACGCGCGCTACATCGAGAGTCTTCATTTCTAATTTCTTTTCTTTTATAATCTTGGAATAGCTGCTCTCGGATATGTAGCTTGTAAGTTTATACAGTAATACCGTTACATTTACGAATGGCCGCGAGAATGATAACCAACTATCGCGAAAAGATCATCCAGGTACAATGTACAAAAGATAAATCAGGGAAATGACGAACTGATGTTCGCGTGGATATAACATCAGTAGCGATTCGTCTGCCTGCGTTTTATAATAAGGAGAAACCATTATTTCACTTAATGCTACTATACGACACATTTGAATACGGTGATTCAACGCGGGTGATAAACAGCACCTATCAATTTGACTATCATAAATTTCTAAATATACAATTCTATCTATATATATAACTGCCTGTCATATATGTATTATATTACAAAAACACTTCATCAATAAATTATAATACAAGTCTCGTAAACGAGGTTCGTGTATAAACGCTTCTCCATGCGCGATATGCCTGGGTATATAGTCTCTCTAAAAAAAAATAAGATAAATGTCATAAGTCGCTTTCAAAGGATCGTTTCATCTCTGTTATACACAGTAAATCACATTAATCGATATAATAAACTAAAAATCGATTCGAAGAAAAAATTTGATCTAAATACAATAAAAAAGAAATCGAAAGAGAGATAAAGACCTAATAGAATAAGAGGAATTCTAATAAATGCTCGTTAAAACTGCAACAAAACAGCCGGTGCTATCTTAATACACGGCTAGTAACACACGTAGCGTAATCGCATTCACAGTCACAATTATGTTTCCGTTGTTTAAACGAGCTGCAAAACTCTTTAATACAAAGTTACAAAGTTGGGTGGTTCCGCATGCGTTGAGCGAATGCTACAGTCGGCGAGCTAATTTTAAGTACACTTTCGCACGTGGAGAATGCCATTAGAACAAGTGCGCCGCAAATTAGCGATTGGATCGTATACATACTTTTGGCCTCGATAGGCGTGAGCTCGAAGATAATCTAGATGTGACCTTCTTAGATCTTAATCTGAAGGCATTGTTCGGTTTAGTTTTAATCCTTAAGATTCATTTTAATATAAAAAAGTTTTAATGATTGGATAATCACGAAGTAATTTCATGATTAATCTATTCGAATATTATGAAAATGTAAAAGATAATTTAGGAGATTAAACGGAAACTTTTTTTATGAATGCGATATTTTTTAAACGTTTGTGTTATCAGTCTGCCACAGGACTTGCTAGTAAAAATCTTCGTTTGTTCGCTCTATAAAAAAGGCGTTATTGGTCTCGTGCAAAAAGATTCGCGAGTAGTACGCGTAGTTGCCGTGGAAATTTTTGCGCGTTAACGGTTTACAAATTCGATCCGCCGCTGATTGCGATTCACGGTGTGCGCTCGTGACTAATTTACTGTTATGGAAGAGCCTGGTAAAAAGGCCTGGGTGTCCGAAAAAATCGTGACCCGGCAGGTAAAAGCTTCATATAAAATTCATTTAAAATTGTCTTCCAAAAAAACTGTCCGCAACAAGTAATAATTCGCCTTTGCGAGGAGTATCCAAAAAAGGTACTCCTCGCAGACGAATCTGCGTTGAATTTTCTTGGTATCAATTTTCAGACATACGATCGAGTTACAAAAAAACAAAAAACACGATTGTTCCTCAATTCGACATTCGGTATTCATATCGGTCTTTTTTTTCTTGAAGTAAAAACAGTGATGATTCTTTGAGAAAACACTTTCGAGCTCGCCATTAGAATTGCTAATCGCCGATTTCAGCAATATCAGTTGGCTATAATCGTAGTTTATCTTTCCTTTTTTATTCTAGTTTCTCAAAAGAACAAGGAATCCGCGAAATTAAAATTACAGTGAACTGATGTCGGTGAATCGGTTCTAAAAGAAAGATATGAATACGTATTGTCTAGTTGCGTGTATGTTCTACGTGTGTATACATACATCTATAAAACTACTAACACGTTTAGCTGCATACGTCGTCGGCGTATATCCGAAATAGACTTTGCGACGTGGCTTACCAGGTCGCAAATTCGCAAAAGCCATTTCGAAAAATGTTTTACTCGTGCCAGGAAGCTATTGGCCTCGTTATACTCCATTTCACACATCTACCTGAACGTCTAATCGAACGGCTATATATTTCCTATGAAAGATTACAATGCTTATATTCTCGAGTACATTACAAAGACACTCATCCCAGGGTTGTGGTTTTGTTCGTTTCTTATGATCTATATACCGGAGCTTTGGCAGTAGCAGGTTCCTATTTTAGGCCACGGATTCTCTTTATAATAAAATGAAATAATAGCTGCACGGAACGCACTAAAGTGTGCTACCATCCGGACGTGTCTTCACGTTTGTGAAGACACGTGTACGCGGATTTCGTTAATCTGTTTGATTTTTTCGCCATTTAATGCCGAAAGTCGAATTGTCGGGATTCTAAGCAAAACGCTTTTGCACTAGTGCTCGTTTTTTTCTGAAAAAAAATAACAGGTGCATTCAATACTATTGTATTTCTATTCATAAGTGGCTGAATCTCAAAATAACAGCAGCCATCAATGATAACACATTTCCCAGATAACGCTTGAAGAACTCACCTCCATGAGAAATTCCTGAGATACTTTTGATCCGGTTTTATGTAAGAAAAAATATTTTATTAACGCGTTGAAGATTCTTAGCGATGTTTGTTTTAAACCCCGACGAATAAAAGGAGGACAAACTCGGCATACTTCTTCGAGCGTTATCTTCAAATCATCAACGCGATTAAACCCTGATCGCGAATAAATTCAAAAACGTGTTTAAATCTTCGCAATCTCAAAGCTTCTTCGTTTTAACGAGGAAGAATCTATCGAGGATTGCATCTCAATTGAAGGAACTTGTGGTTTCGCGACCGCGTCGTGACGAAGATTCTTCTCAGGGCTGTTGAGCAGCGTGTATCATGGCAACCTTGAGATCCTTGGCCAGATGTGACACATCGACGACGCTGTCGACCATCTCCTGGACCGCGGTAACGCTCGGGAAGAACTGAGCGGCCTGCTTCGTCTTCTGTACCGTCTGTGCGAGCGCTTCGTTCAGGGCGTTCGCACATTGTAGCACGCGCGTTCGTACGTCGTTGCGTGTCACGTTCCGGTGCACCGTATCGCCGATATGCACTAGTCGGTGCGCACTCAGCACGACGAACTTGCCGTGAGCTAGAAAAACCTGTAAAATTTTACAGCGTGTTTCAAACAGATCCTTCCTGCAGTTCAGCTCGACAATAAACAAAAAAGAGAATTATCGATTTGAAATAATTTGAATAAATGATTATTTGATGATGAATAGATATTCCTTTATTAAATTTTTATTTGTTTTTGAAATATCAATGGAAAGTTTGTAAAAATCATAAAGATAATGCTCAAACAAATTATAAAGGGATTAACGATTAATAATGTTAAATATTGTTTTTATTTAATACATTTTTATATCTGAAACTATTATATTTATTTTTATATCATATCTTTGATATATTCTAAGGTTTCAAACATTATTTTTAAAATACAACGTATAATTCTAGCTCTATCTGTGCATGCGCAGTGTCGAATATATTTAAAAAGGTCAAAAAAGAGCGATAATATTTAGGTATTAATGTAAAAATATAATTATAACATAAAGTTATTACATGTACGTTTCGGGCTTACTTGCCTCTTATCAACATGTGATGGTTTACATAATTAAATTTCGTGAAATAAATTATATAATCAGAACAAACAAATTTCTCTGAAGTAATGTACAATTGAAACAACAAAAGTCGGCATATCTTTCATTTCGCTCTTAACTTAAAAAAAAACGCTTTTATACGATTATCAATCCCGTTGTGTGTAGTGGAATCATTGACGTGGATGTGCATCCTACGGTTAAACGAGTGTCGGACTTAAGAAACTTATTGTCGGCAGCGATCCGAACGTCAACGATGTTACAATCATTTTGAGTAAAGCTATAATAACGGAGTCAACTTGAATAAAAATACATGTCAAAACTAACACTTAACTTATTTAAAACCTATAATTTTTTGTACTTACATAGGATAAGAGATTAAACATAACACGATACCACATAACATTATGTAAACCATCACATGTTGATAAGAGGCAAGTAAGCCCGAAACGTACATGTAATAACTTTATGTTATAATTATATTTTTACATTAATACCTAAATATTATCGCTCTTTTTTTGACCTTTTTAAATATATTCGACATTATTTTTAAATTTTATCGCTTTGTTTCTGATTTTATACTTTACTAACTACTTATCTTTAACTACGATGCCGCTTGCGTGCAATGCACTTACGAAAGAAAAGAGGTCATCGTGAAAAAGTAATGGAAACATGCAGTTGACGTGCGCCAACTAAAGACACCCTGTCACACAATAGCACTGCTGATATCTGCGTTTTCGATCTTTGTTATCAAGACTCTTGACCCATATGCACATGCATTTAAAGGTGTTTCGTGATATGAAAAGAAGTGTTAAACTAAATAGGAAAAAGAGGAAGATTTTTACTGAATTTCTGCGTAGATCTAATTTTAACTCTTCTAGTTAAGATAAAATAATGATAAAGCTATCACTTCAGCAGATATCGATCAACAAACATCTTAATCTATTAATTTGTACGAAATAATTGATGAGAAGAGAATTTATGTTTTTGAAGAAGAAAATTACCATAGAAAATTCAAATCTCTATTTTTATCGAGACAAGAAAGACTCCATTCGTTACTTCAGCCAACAATCTCAATGTCTATCGATGTCTACATGTCTTATTCGTGAAGAAACGCAACGGATATTACAAGAACTGTTATAATTCAACTCGCCTTGGGTGGCTGATTGTGCTCCACCGTTTGCAGAAAGGCGTCGATGGCATGAGTCAGGTGTGCACCGTGCGTGATGACCTGGGCGACATAGAAGGCCAACAATTGCTTGTCGCTGGGATCCATGGGCGTTGGTGTCGTGGGTGGCATCTGAATCGCGGCATTGTCTGCCTCGGACACCAGCAGATCGTAATTGCTGCGCAGCTCCTGAGGCAGCGCGGCTCGCAGTTCCTCTCGTTGCTTCGTTACGACCTCTCGCGAGTCGAGATTTACGTAGTCATAATCCTCCCCGGCGCCGCTATTGTTGCTGCTGCCCGTGGAGATGATCGACGCCCGCTTGAAGAGCAACGTAGAATTTCCCTGTACACACAGAGCTGCCTCATTAGCAACAAAGACTCATCTCTCAAGTGCCATCAAAGACTCATCCCTCAAGTTTCATTCACATAATGAAACATTCCAAAAGAAAAATAAAAAAACAGAAATTGAAAAAATTAAAAATAATTAATTTCTTGAAATTTTAATTTCGAAATAAAAAGTAGATTTATAAATATTAAATTGTTTCTGATCTCTGTTTTTATATTCTCTATTTTAATTCTTACAAGAGAGATTGAAAACTTAAAAAAATAGATTATACATATGTAGATAAATTCCTTGTTTAGATAGATTTGGATGGAAGAAGAAATGAAAGAAATTTCAAGATAATTCCTTCCATTAATGTGTCATCTTTTTCTTCAGGGATATTATGATGATTTGATTAGCCCTCGCTACATTTGAATTCGGAAGTCTTTATTCGCAACAAATGTATTCAAGTTTAGGCTGCGAAAGATACTTACCTGAATGAAACTAGCAACCTGACGAACGTCTTCCGTGAGTGCTCGAGCGCACGCGATCAGCTGATCAAGGGGATCTGACTGCATAGGTAGTAACGAGGACGGGGGTCCGTTAGTTGGTGTCGGTGTATCACCACCGCCACGACAGAGCTTACTCGCATCCCATTCCATCGTGTCCAATTCGGTAGCGGCTTCCTGTACGAGCTTGTCAGAATCACGAAGCGCCTTCACTAGCGGCCGTAATTTCGTGGCCAGGCCCTTATCTGGCGCTTTGCCCGCATTGCCCAGTGTACCTGCGCACAGAACACAATGTCGTTTAAATTTCTACAGTAATACTAATCTATGTTCTAGTATCTATTTAGAATGTTAGGATGGATTATTGTAAATGAAGTAATTCGCAAATTGAAATATAAGAATATGTTAAAATTACTTTGGACGATTTATAATTCGTGTCGGAGCTCTTAGAATTTAATTTTATTTATTATTTTTTGTCGTTCTCGAACAGTAAGAGAAGTAAAAAGATACAGATGTGTATAAATATATATTAAAATATATACATGTACAAAATAACATAAAATTATATAAATAGAATTCTGACAATTTCTAATATATCTTTATTTGCAACTTTTCGATTCATGATATAGTATATGCAATATAAATACTGTTTCTCATTTATTTTTGTAATAAAATTCTCTTCTATGAAGATTCAAGCCTACAATTATTTTATGTAAAAGATGAAAATTATTAAATGATAAGGAAGCGATTACATTTTATTTCGAGATAGCAAAGATAACTTCAATGTGTTTACTGAAGCTATTAAATCGAACTTTATTTCTTCACCTTCCGCGAATTCGGCTAGGTCGTGAAGATTCGTTCTGAGCCTGAGAGCTGCCAGCCTCAGGTCCATGAGGGTGGCGTCCAGTCGCTGCGGCGTTCTCCAACCAGGGCTCACGAAGCCCAGTAGCCTCGCTATCGCGGCGGACGCCTCGTTCTGCAACCTCTGCAAACCTTCCAGGGCGGAATCCAGCTCCAACGGAAGTTCCTTGCTGACTGGTACATCGTAAATCTGCTGCGAGGGTGGCGGTGGTGTCGGAGTATTCGGTATGGGGGTGTTGTGTCGGGACGGCAACGAGGACGCTGGAAGACGCGGTCGGGGTACATCGTAATCCGGAGCGGCCAAACTCGATCTGGAATCCAGGAATCGTTATTCACGCGACGAAAATTTTGGAAACTCTTCAGATTTATTGCTGATGGCGTTGCCAAAATTTCCAGGGGAGGTGGGGATTGCAATCTTGGATCCCTGAGGCATTTCGAACGCATATCGCAATACCCTTTAAATCATCCTTTCGTCCATTCCCAGGACTCTTGAAACTCTATTCAGTTCCTGATTTATCTCACGCGAGAAACTTCGCGGACGCATAAAGTTTCGAGATTCTCGGGCACTTTGAATCCCCAGGAATGTACATCCGGTGGAGTTATCATAACGGGCCGTCGCCGTAGCGTACGCCCGGCGAATTTCCCCGAGCTCGAATAACGCGGAATGTGCATCGCGGAAATGCGAGCGGATGTACCTGTTCGATCCGCTGAGGGAGCCGTCGTTGGTGAGGCTGGAGGCCGAGCTGCTGGGCGTGAGGGGCTGCAAGGGTCGTGGCACGTCGTAGCAATCCAGCGGCGTAATGCCGGAGCCGCCGGAGCAATTTGAGTTGGGCGTGCAGGATGTCGGCGGCCTTGGGATGTCGTAGCACG
>QKQZ01028959.1:0-10143 GCA_003595255.1 Solenopsis fugax
AGAATAATGTAATTTATAAAATATGTTGCAAAGATTGTGATGCGACTTACATCGGACAAACTAGAGACAGTTAGGCACTAGAGTCAAAAAACATAAAAATAATATAAGACTAGACCCGTCAAGACATTCTGTAGTCACTGAGCATATTATAAATGAAAATCATATGTTCGATTGGGAGAACACACAAATTGTAGACAGTGAAAAAAATTTTTACAAAAGACTCATATCTGAAACTNTAAAAGAACAAAAGAATAGCATAAATTTAAACAGGGACACTGAATTGCTTGACGGTGCTTATTTTGATATTTTAAAAGAACTTTCTGTTACCTCCTTCTCATAATATTTTGGCTGGGATATTACTACCACTTTTATCACGATCTTAGCATTAGAGTGCACATCAGTCTTATTTTAGAACTCATATGGTTAGAAGTTCAGATACAGTGACAGTCTTATAAGATATTGACATATTTGCGGAAGACTTAAACGAGGTATTTAACTCAAAACTTTAATTGTATATATTTTTAATTGTCAGACTATGTGATAGTGACGACCACATTGTGAATGACACAAGTATCAAAGCGTCATTAAGAATTCGCGCCTAGTTCATTGACACACGATGCCTGACAAACACTTTCTCGCTTCCAAACGAAGAATTGGTGGAGTTACAGCATCGGTAGTTCGTTCACATATCTGCGATGTATCTGTTCGGATTGCGGAGATTAGGCTATTTGTGACTGAAGATTCGAAGCTCTGATGCACAACTAATTATTGATGGAACTAACAGTGTTAGCGTTTTACCGGAGATTTATGTATTAATTGTTGTACGATTGAAAAAGGCTAAGTACAGCCGAAACGTTTCGTAATATTATAAGACTTTGTTTTATGTAAAAATAATCTCAATATATACATTCCACCCTTTATGCTCGTTTAATGACCTTCTTGTAATTACAAATAGCGGTTAGCATACACGAGTCTATATATCTTATTGTTTTGATTATTAAAAAAAAAGATTATATATGTATAAGCAAGGTTATTATTATTTTTATATAAGTAACTCTCTCTATGTAAAATCTTTATAAAGAATTTGATAATCTTAAATAACCAATAACTTGCTCACTTGAAAAAATTTCGTAAAAGCGAAGGTAGTAATATGACATCTGTAAGTTAAACTAGGGCTGCTATTCTTTCAAATTTCCTCGGATATGTCCTAGTTTTGAAGGCATCCGGGAGCGTCCGATCGGATTTTTTATGGTTTTTCATTATATTCGCATTATTGAACAATAGATGCGCGAGCGTTGTCATGATTGAACTCCTACTTCCCAGCTGCCCCGCGCTTATCGATGCCACTCGACCGTTTAACGAAATATAATTTTAAAGATATGAGTTGTGTCGATTTCCACAAATTCCTTCTTGGCAAAAAAGATGTTTTGAAAGCGATAAGAAAGACTGAAAATTACATAAGACTGAAAACGCAGAAACATACTTGATCTCACAATTTAGTTATCAATTTTGAAGATTTTCATTATTTTAAGATGATTTATTTTTGTTTTAAAGATGAGTAATAATTATTTTTGTTTACTTTAGCGTTTAGTAAAAAGTTCGATTTCCAAAGATTAATTAAAAATTTGAGTTTTTATTTATTAATTAGTTTGACGTAATAATTTACTATTTGTTTGGCAGCGATATATTCCACGTAGTTTTACTTAATATTGTTATTTAAACAGTACAAAGTTAATAAATATACTAATTATTTGAACTTTTATTTTATTTGTGAAAACAACTTTTGGATATAAAAGCATTAAATGTTATATTAAATAATTAAAATTTATGATGAGAAAAATAATATTAACATTGAAAAAAATGTCCGGATTTTATGTTGTAAAATTTGTAATTCATACGTGTCTTATACTAACAATATGAGTGAGCTCATATTGAGCTACTGAGTTCTTGAGTGCTAAACATCCAAGAAACTATAGTACTGCAATTTCTTCTGGAATCGGAAATTGGCCAAATTGGAATTGGTCAAAGGCCAATTGAGAGGAAGAACGAGATGTGAATTCAATATTTAATGTGAGAAATGTGGGCGCACATTGTTTGTTCTGAAGCGGAAAAAGATGAATACATGCATTTGCAATTTTTGCAAATAATGTATTTTTTTAATTTTTATGTTTAATTTTTTATTTTTGTTTTAATATTTTTAAGATTAAAAGTTTTCCTTTAGTTCGTGATTTTATAAATATTATAAAAGGTTTTTTATTTTATTTTTATTTAGACAAAAAGATTACATAATCAATAATTTAAATTTAAAAAATCTGTTAAAGATTAAGAGTCTAAAAGTTTGTTTTATAAAAAAACTGTTCTTTGGCAATTTGCCTATAATCTTTTAATTGAAGTCATTATTTACTTTTATCTTAAAACTTCGTGGTTATGTTGCAGATGTTTCAATTTGTTTTAACGAAATATATCATTTTGTAACAAAATATTGTGTATTTTTTTAACAAAACCAATTTTTTAAATTTATTTTTGGGTAGCCATATTACAATACCACCTCTTTTCCTCTTTCACCGATCATGCAGTGCATCACATTTTTATAAATCAGTCCTAAGTATTAAATATTTCATAACTATTAATTAAATTTAATTTACTATTAATTTACTAATAACTATTAATTTAATTAAATTTAAGTCTAGAATTTATTGAAGAACAGTTTGATGAATGATAATCAAATTAAAGTTTTAATTGAAAAAATTGATTATTAATAAGATCAATAAAATGGAAATGGAAATGGAAATGGGTGCCATATTATTACCTTCTTCTCTAATAATTTTCAAAAATTCAGGGAAATAAATATCGAATAAAAAGTAATTTGAAATTAAGAATTAGAATTTTTTAGTATTATTATTATCAAAACAATCATATTGCATTCTTTAGATAATTACTATTGTAATATTGAAATAAAAGTATAAAAAATTTTGCTGAAATTCAAATTCTTTAAAGAAAAATTTTTATTTTTGAAAATATATTTTATTGTTTCATAAGCAAAAATTTATATTTTTGATTATGCATTATACTTGACAAATTTACTTGAACATGTGTGGTCGGCTTTAATTTTGATCAACGTAACTAATTTGATGGATTTTCTCTTAAAGTTAGGAATTTTTTCCTTTATTAAGAATTCTTAGAGGTATAAAAAGTTTATAGGATCCTTTATTTTTCTTACCTGAGAAACCCTGTAAATTTTTTATGCTTTTACGAATCCTTAATAAAAATGTCCTTAAGAAAAAAATCCGCCAAATTACACTAATTTTGATTTTAATAAAATCTAATGCACCACGTATTATATGCCAAATAACTTTTCAATCATAATTGACAAATTCCTTGTAAAAGATAAAAGTCCTAACATTTAATTTTGAATTCAATAAAATTCAACATGTCTTATGTCAAAGTTATAATATATCAAAATATCTTAAAATTGCTCATTTTTACAACTTTACAACTGCACATTTTTCTCCAAATTATAATATTAGCGCTAAAAAAACTATAGTTATCTTCATTTTTGTTCATCGTAAAGTCATTTTTTCGTAAAGTCATTGTAGAACAATGTACTTTTTCTTTATGTATGTATGATCCATACAATATCAGCAAAAAAAAGATTTATATTATTGAAAACATAATTTTTGAAATTTTAACATTTATTTGGATTCTATAAGGTCATTAACTGCGTAAAATTAAAATAATCAATTAATTTAATTTAATTAGTTAATCTTATTATCAGAAATATAAAATATTTATATAAAGAAAACTATAAATGTATAAACTATGGGTTTTTATTTCCTTAATTATCTAAACAAATCATGATTTTATCAGTATTAATACAGTGCAATGTTCAATTTCTAAGAAATTAAGAGATGCCGCTTTAGAAGGACAGAATTAACAATTTTTTTTTAATATTTTTGTAATTCTTTTATCATTTTTTTAACAGCGTTGCCAAATTTTTCGTTATATTTCTTTAGTTTATCAAAAATCATTTTTAGTTCATAAACAAATTTTTATTATTCTTTTGATTATATAAAACTACATGATAAATAAAATTGAATTTTTATAAGAACATAACGAAAAATTTGCTCTAACTATTTATATAACTTTTATGTATACCGAAAAGTGTTTTAAGAAGTAACGTAACTTGTTATATCAATCTTTCGATGCATCTGTCATAAAATGTCATGTATACAATTTTATCTCTTTTTAGAAACCACACGGTCAATTAGTTAAAAATTTTAATATAATATTAGTTTCGTCTTAAATAAGATGCTATAATTTTTAAACATATTTAAAACATTTTAATTTTTTGATAACACATCCTTAAGACAGCGTTCGATTTTATTCTTATATTTGTGCGATCTATTATTACGAACGGAAAACCTCCGATCTACGGAATTCAATCCATGGGATCGACGTCGATCGAAGGGATCACTAACGTTATTGGATCGCGGAATGCGATGGGTTCGGCAACCGCAGTGGCATCGCGACAGAAATAAAATGTCAACGGAGAAGCATCCCATTAGGAGCCGAACGCATCCTATTAAAGGTTCAAGAGATCGCATTGTTCGCTCGCGTGCCCTTAAACGAGCTAGATCGCGGGGTCGTCGTGACAACGGTGGCCTTTAAATCGACGACAATAAATCCACGTGTCGTCGTTCCCCGCGTGCCCGTGCGCACCCGTATATGTACTTGCGCCGGTCTCGCTTCACGCATCCGTTCTCGTAACGTCATTTTACTTCACGGCGGGAAAAAAATCTTGGAAACCTGAGATGCGTCGATAAATAGCGAAGCCATTTGAACTAATCCTGGTGAATACTTCATAAAACGAGATATTCTTAATAAAATAATAGCGTCGGAAATATATATGTCAATATAAAGTACTAGGACTAGATACAAATCAGAAAATGTTATGTCAAACTGTCAAAATAATTATACATATAAGACGCTCAAGCGTTGATAATACTGCAAAAAGTTTTGATATTCCAGTTACCAGCTTAAATGTCCAATATAATTTTTTTAATGGCTCAATAATAGCTATTTTTAGATCTATATTTCTATAATATTTTTAGTAAAATCGTTCTTTCCATATTTTATTTCTTAAAAAATCTGTTTAGAACTTCCAAAAATTATTTTTTGAAAACTGTATTTAATAGAGTTTTAAAAAAATGAAAAATTAATTCTTTCTCCTTCAAGTTGATTCTTCACGTTTGAAGATCTCCACTTGATGCATACTCCATGGTGACTATCTTAGTGAACGTATTCTCGGCGATTTGCCTTCCGCGAGAGATGGTGATCAATTAAAAATATGATATTGTTCTAGATGGATTTATACCTCTCTGACATAAAGAACAGACTCTTACGCAATGATCACAAGTAAAATTAATTAAGTAGGTTTTATTCAATCCTTATATTCAAAAATTATATATGAATATAATATTAGTCTAATTATTATATAATCTTGTTAATTCAATAATAATAACAATAATATACATTATGCTTTTATATTAAGAGGTTACATACTTTCTTGACGCTGAAATATTACTGATTTTTAGTAATTTTTCTGGAATGGATAATCAATAAATTTTTGACATTTGCAAAAAGAACATGTTTAATTGAATGTGTAAAAAATATTTTCTTAATTGGTTTTAATATATTAAAATAAACTTTTATTGGGCGTCCGGCAAAACACCCCTCCAGTATTTACACTCTAGGGCTTTGTAAAACAAACGGAAACAAAGAAAACAATTATAATCTCATAGAATGATGTTGTCATTAAGAGAGACGATGAGGCAGTTTTCCAAATTTTGTAAAAATCGAAAAGTTACAGCATTTTTTTTAAAATTCAATTTTTTTGAAAAATTTTACAACCTTTGAACGTTTATAAAAATTGTTATTAAAAATTTAAGAAAATGGCTTGTCAAGTTTTACAGAATTGGATTTTACATAAGTGAAAATTTGTTTTATAAAAAAAAATTGAAAATTGTTAAAGTTATCGTGCAAATAATTAGAGAGGTGGGCCCCAGAGCAACTCGCCTAGTAAAAGAAAATTTAAATAACTCAAAACAGTTTTTAAATATTATTTTTTCTTACACATTAATAATCAATGAAAAATGTTTTTTTTTTGTAAATATCAAATTTCTTTATTATCTTTTTCATTAAAAAATTCTCAAAAATCAGTAACTTTTTTAGCTCTGTCTCCGTTTTCTAAATACGCACTTAAAAATGTTTTAGTTTTAAATCATGTTTAAATTTAAAACACATTAAAACGTTTAGAATTTTATCTTTAAACGTTTTAATGTTTTAATTCTAAATGTTCAAATATGATGATGTAAAAAGTTTTAAGATATTAAAACATTTTAATATCTTAAAATTAACCATTTCTTTCTTAAGTGCGTTCTTCCTAGGCACAATCCCCGATAGGCATTATTGTGCAAATATTGCACAATAATCTCATCATGAATGATGAAAATTTCGCAATAATTGTGCTAAGATGATATGCCATATAATGCTGTAATTTTATAGGAATAATATTTATCAAAAATTAAAGAAATTTAAATTTTAAGTATAAATATTTTACAATTATTTCAAAACCATTTGATTTTTTATTTAAAATTTTCCCATGATGAGTGTGTGATATTTCATATTGCAATATTTCTACATTATAATTTAAGAATAATTGTGCATTTTTGTGAGCATATATATTAGATTAATTATATTTCTAAATGTTTTCTACATATAATACAGCTAAAATATTTTTCTCAATTATTAAACATTTTCTTTTCAAATTTAATTTTGCAAATATACTTTTGCAAATGATTTGCCATGTCGTTATAGTTTTACAGAAATACTATTTCAAAATTAATTAAGCATAGTTATCAATATTTTATAAAAGATTTATCAATACTTTTACGTATATTTTTATAAATATTCCTATATAATTGCAGATTATAATTTTTATGCAAGATTTCATCATATAATTTAATAAATGTCGTCCTATACGGAGTGTATACGAAATATATTATAGTTCACTTCGCTAGTAAACGGCAACCGTTCGCGCGGATCGTCTCTTCGATGATCAGAGGGGGAACAATATGGCCGAATCATCGTCGTTATGGGGGTATATAAGAACGGGGGCTCGCAGGAACACGAACCCGCCGACAGGACCAGATACACAGTCCTGGTGTGACAGAGGGTGCCCGTGATACGGAGGCGCTCCCGAGCCGCGCGCCGGGTGTCGCATAGTGCGAAGTGTCATCGCGTTCAGAAGTTGTCTTCACCATATACATCCTCGTTATCGTCGTCATAAATGACAACCACAATGGATCGTCGTGGAATTATACTCTCGCTGGTAAGTGTTCCGCTGAGAAAGAGGCTATCACGCTGCGAAAGGAAACTCTAATGAGCATGAAAAAAATCGTCAAGGGACCTAATTTACGGAGGGAGGGGGAGATGAGAAACAGGAGGTTCGTATAGTCAAATTGAGGGAAGGCAAAATTTGTAAATTTATTTCAGGACAGGAATAAATAATCACAGTGTTCTCCGTTTGGATATTATTTCCTACTATACTTAATACTTTAAGATGAACTCTGAAAAAAATTGGTTGAATTGATTTGAAAAATGAATATAATAACTTTATAGTGTGATGAGATATAAACAATCTATAATTTTTATTAAAATAACAAGATTGATTGCATGCACTTTGATTCCGACTACTCTGAAAAAAATTTGTTTTGTTCTATTAATTTATTACATTCAATCATGTCTGTTCGAAATGAATCAGAATTCTTGTACGAATTATTAGAATTAATTTTCGTATAGAATTAAATATTGTGCTAACGAAATTGTACATCTCTCATGTGCTTCGAACCGAATTTTAAGGAAAGAAAATAATTTTATCACAATATCAGAAAAATTTCATAATGGCGTCTTTTATTTTATGTTGTTTTTTTTTTACGACAAATAAAACGATCACATCTGACAGCGGTGACGAATACTGTCACATTTATCTAATCAGAAAGCGTTAAACAAATCATTATAGTTATCATATTTAAATATATTAGTCGCATACTAAAACATTTGATTATAATAACTAAAATTCTTTTATTTTCACCATAATTTGTCAAATATATCTTTTTAATGTCAATTATGATTGTTTTTTCCGAGTAGAAAATTAATTTATAATACAAAACTTGGTAAAAATATAGGAGTTTTTTATCGTAGATAGTCTGGAAATTTTGAGTGTCTCACATTCCGTGACTTTTAAAGAAATCTGTTATTTTTTTAGTAGTTCTCCTTAGAGACAATTAGAAAAATATTAACAAAATAATAACAATATAAACGTAATATTTTAATTTTAGTGTAAATATTGACGTTATTTATAATGTTATTCGTAATTTTTCTAATATCTATTTTAAATTCGAAATTTTCAGGTCTGTCTTCAATAAAAACTTTTATATTTTTAAACAATTTTGTATTACAAATAAATTTTGTACATCACAAATACAGTAAATAATATCTAAACAAAGAGAGAACTGTGTCTATTTATTTCACTAAAAAAAATTCACAAATTTTGCCTTCAATTTAACCATACAAATCTTCCTTAACATAATTCATGTTGTGTGTGTGTGTGTGTGTGTGTGTGTTGTGTGTTTCAGAAATTCATTTCATTTAATACAAAGTTCGCAGGCCTATGTCAATCACAGCGATTCTTAGTGCTGAATAATACTTTTAATTGTTACAATCTTCAATTTATTCAAATTGCGCGCCGCATATTCATCGGACTTGAAATATAGTTATGAAACCGGAATACATAATATTAATGCTTTAAAAGCTTCTACACTGAAAGAAAGATTTTGTTGAAAATACGAATATGAAAATAATTGTGTTGGATCATTAAAATTTAAAATAATTACATTACACTAAAAACAATTTGGTAACTTTATTAAACTTGGTAATTGATAATTATTTTAATGATCCGACATAATTATTTTTATATCTGTATTTTCAACAAAATCGTTCTTTCCATTTCTTTCAGTGTATAAGATCCCCCCCTCGGAAAAACTGTAAAGAATTTCATTCAGCTTAACACATAAACCAGACAAGAGGAGAGAGATCTAGAGATTTAAGTTTATCAAATATCATTATTGAACATGTTATCTTTCAAAATGGAATTATCCATCATAAAAGCAATAATTTTATAATTATAAAATTATTTCAGCTTCCGATAGCTTCGACTATTATTAACCTTCAACCAATTATTTCAAAAAATTGAATAATTTTTTAATTTATCATTTCTGATTTTTCAAATTTTTTATTTGAAAATGAAGGGAGCTTTAATTGTGTGACAAGCTCGCAAGTTTTCAATTGAAAGTCTGCCCACTGAGGAAAATAGAAGAACATAATTCGCGACTTGTCGCGACTCGTCGCAACTCGTCGCAACTCGCGTCGCCGTAATTTACTCCTCCGGCGAAGTTCTCCATGCTGGAGAACGCGGGAGGCGCGCTACCGACGATCCACGCAGATGCTGCGTGCCTTTCGCAGCTAATGGCGAATCGCTCATAAATTGCACGTCGCAACCCGCGTTGCGAAGCAGCGCGCGGCGCATTTCGCACCTTTGTGGAAGGACGCGCAACCTCGCTGACTGAATATCATTACACCACAGGTGCGACGTAATCTAATAAATATAAAACGAAATAAAAATCCTGATAGATCGATATTTCTAAAGTTGCGAGTACAATTTACGCCTGCGGGTTCATTTTAACCGTCGAAGCGTGTCGAGGAATTAACAAGCTATATTAATCCTTTTAAAGTGTAAATTAACACGCCGCGTATCAGTTTAATCTCTGAAATAAATCAAACTCATAAATTATCAAGTGTGTCAATTTAAATTTAAATTACTCCCAACAAACGCAGTTACAACTGCTATATAATAGAAACGTAAACATAATCCTACATAAATAATATTTATGAAAGACTTACAAAATAATTGTATTATTTGAATATTTTATAAATATTTACTAAAGTATTTCATAACCATTTTGATAATCTTAGATTGAAAAGATCGTGAAGATTTGTAAGAAATTTCATATACATAAAAATATT
>QKQZ01028977.1:0-10333 GCA_003595255.1 Solenopsis fugax
TCCCTCCCTCCCTCCTCCTCCAGCCTCCCCCTTTACTTCGGAGCCTCGTTCTCCGACGAATCCTTTCGAGACGAAGAAACGCTCCAGGCGTTTCGCTTCAGTAACCGCGGTCTTGGTTCAGCTCCTCCCGGATTCCTTTGTTTAATGCCTTATTGCGATCTTTTAACGCCGTTGCACTGTTGCCATGCGCCGAGCCGAGAGGAGCCCGAGCCGCGCTGCGTCTGTTCCGGAGGTTTCAATTAGCCGAAATTAAACGGAACCGGTTTCGCCAACCGTTTATTACCTCAGAATATTGTAAACCGCGCGGTAATCCGCTGATAAGAGTTTAAGCCCCCCGAAATTCGGATTTAGTCCGAGTCCCTGATAACGACTATCGATCACCTTGAATCAACCCATACAGCACAGCATTGCAAAAACTGGTCAAATGTCCGCTTCACAAATATCGATGTGTAATGTTGCAGCAACATTGCAGCGACATATTGTATTAACGTTGCTTCAACATTACGTATCAATATTTCTGAAGCAGACATTTTATCGTTGCTGCAATATTGCTGAAACATTGTAGGAATATTTTGCAATGTTTTTGCTATGCTATGTTCTATGGTACGACTGACGTTAGAAAATTTAAAGCAATTTTTAAAATTTATATCCAAATGAGTCTTTCGACTTGTCATTTCGATTAAATACAGAAAATCTGTAAAATATTCTGTCAATGCAACATGTCACATGAAAATATAACGATGGAAGTGAAATTTTACAATCTAAATGCAATTTCCAAAATTATTTTACTTTATGCATAAATTCGATAACTGAATATTTTTTATTTCTGCAAACCTACACGGATAGAATAATTTTACTCCAGCATCTAAAAATTTAGGTGGATACAGATCAGAAAATAATTTTATGTTGGGACATCAAAATAATTATGCACAGAAAAAAAGGTTTCTTTAGATTCAGTATTTCTATTTATTTGACTGAAATTTGTTTCATTGAAATAATATATGTTTATACGAAACATTATTTGTTTGAATACAAATTTTGTTGTTTCGTTAAAAAAATCTCTGTTATTTGATAGAAATTACACTATTATTTAAAGTAATATCTTTCAACCAAATATTTTATTTGATTACAATAAGTATATAATGAAACAAATAATTTATTTATATGAAAATGGCAAAATATATTGATATTATATCTTTCGTTTCAAACAAATGATTTATTTAAGACGAAGATATATATTGTTTCAAATTCAAATAATCGTACTTATTCAAACATTGGTTTGTTTGGACCATTCCAAATAACAAATTTGTTTGGATACAATAATATTTATTAAGTTTGAAGAAATCGTTTTCTCTGTGTGTAGGACGCCTAAGATAATGTTGCTGCAAACAATGTTGACATTCTAGCAACCAAGTTAAACATCTAATACAATTTTTTTAATGGTTCAACACAATTTCAAATCTGTATTTCAGTAAGATCGTTCATTTCATGTCATCAGATTGTAAAGTCAAAACGAAACAAAGAAATTTTATTTATAAGATGCATTTGCAATCTAAATGCAATTTCCAACATTATTTTACTTCATGAATAAATTCGATAACTGAATATTTTTTTATTTCTGCAAACCTACACGGAAAGAATAATTTTACTCCAGCATCTAAAAATTTAGGTGGATACAGATCAGAAAATAATTTTATGTTGTGACAACAAAATAATTATGCACAGAGAAAAAGGTTTCTCTTTTTCGAAATTTCTTCGTTCTGAACATCAAGATCAATAATCTAAAATCGATATTTCCTTTATCATACAAGTTGAATCACATAAATAACTGTAATTAATAAACTCTGCGCCCGACGTGAGACACGCTACGATATCCATCGAGGCAGATTGCGCAAATACATCCCAGTATCTAAGCAGATGCGGCTCACGTGCCGATGGCTGTGCCGTCATCGTAGATTTAAATGCTACATATACGCGCTGTGCCGTCGTCGTGTGATTCAGAACGTTATTTAAAATATGAGGGAGCGGAGTATGTCGGGGCTGTGTGTGCGGTCGTGTCAACGATGCGTCAGAGCGTGACGGAATCTCCGGCATATTTCTCCGGATGATGCTGCGCCGCCGCCAAGAGCAACTTTTCTTCTTTCCCCGCGATTTCCGAGAAACGTCGTTGAAATCAATTTTAAACGACGCGCCGCGCGACATGTACGAATTACCGGCGCAAGGATGAGAAACCGGCTCGCGCGGACTCGCTTTCCCGAATAACAATTATAGGAACGTGAGACGGAGATCCTTAACGCGCTGCGCACCTTGCGTTCTCTCCTCCGAAGTTTTCACCGCGCATCGTATGGGTATGATATTGGCCTTTACGCTTCTGGGATCCGTATAAAGTGAGAAGGGGTCGGCACGTTCCACGTGGTTGTCACGTATATATCACGGGATCCGAACTATTTATTAGCCGATGGGGCCAGAGACGTATATGTGACACGTGCTTTGGTTTATCGGCTAATGAATTGAAGGTCTGGATGAATTGGGCACATGAATCAACATAAATCAATGTAAGTCGTTAATCTATTATTTACACTCGTCTGAGCGATTCTGAATCAGTTTTAAAAGCTCGAAAAAAAAATCGTTTCCTTTTCAAAATTTTTCGTGATTTTCTCGGTTGTACACTGAGAGAAAAAATTGTAGTAATGGCAACTATTATATAAGGGGACAACCATGCAAATTTTGTTAATATAATTATAATATATAGTTAAGTGAACTATATTGTAGTTATTGCAACCAAGTTAATGGTTAAGAGAACTAATAAAAAATAGTTGTAGTATACTATATAATATAGTAATTACAATTATTTTTTATTAGTTTTCTTAACCATAAACTTAGTTGCAATAACTATAATATAGTCCACTTAACTACATATTTTATAATTATATTAACAAAATTTGTATGGTTGTCCCCTTATAGTTGCCACCACTACAATTTTTTCCTCTCAGTGTAGGTAGAATTTTTCTAATTTATTAGAAAAAATTTATCTTGTTGATATTTATAGAAAAATGCGTTTAAAACATTTTGCAAACAGTTTATACATCAATAAAACCTAATTTTCTTTAAATCTTTAATCTGTTTTCTCTCTCGAGGTTCAAATTATTAAAATTAAAATAAACAATTATAAATACAATCAATGAGACAGAATTAATAAATAAAAAACAAAATTTTGCCAGAAACTAAATTCGTGAAAAAGTCTTTCGTTCTCAGCTCACAAAAAGAAAGCTGTAGTTGTTCGACGTTATTATCGAGGAGGAAAAACTGTGTTCGAGTCGCTTCAAGAATTTCGCCGCGAAGATAAGCGCAATGTTCCGACCGACTATATTGCAGCCTAGTGTAACGCGGTCTCCACGGAAATCGCAGCGGGGACTCGCATAAGATTTACGTAATTTTCGAATTCCTTGCGCGAAAAGCGCGAAAGAAAAATTACGTCTGCGCGGCGGATGGCGATGATAATCGCGCACTTCCTAACGGGGAGGCACATTTTCGCGGACACGGCGGACAGTACGGTAGTTTCGCGAGAGGGGAGAGATTTCCGGACTCCTTTCGACGAGTGTGCACGGTGGCAGCGTACCGTTGCCATCGCTGGGAAAACGTCTGGTCGCGCGACAACAATGCCGGGCCGCGTCGATCGCTCGATTACTTTGAATTCTTTTCTCCCTCGGGAGACGGAGGACCAAATAGCGTCGCTTTATATACGCGTTTAGTCGCGATTTCTATACGCATCACGTATACAAACGCAATCGCGTGATGTTGATGCTGGATGATCGATGGCTACTAATTTCGAGGTAATATTGGACGCGACGATGTCTTTTCAAAAATAATCGGCTTCGTGATTAAATGAGGGACCTAATTAACAAGCAAAACAATGCAATAGTTTCCCGATGATAAAAGCTAGTGATTGTAGAAGCATTAAAAAAAATACCAAGTAGAATAATGTGTTCGTTTAATAAACTTGGCAAAATCCCTAAAAATTTGTACTTATTAATTTCATAATTAACATTATTGTTACTTCATTATTTAAGGATCTCAATTATTTCCTAATTAAATGTCAGTATTCAATTCTATACAAAATTAATTAACTATGATTTCTTAGTAATGTTATAAGGATTTTTGTTATTTAGTAGCGTTTTCAAAATGGCGTTTTGATTAAATGGGTTTAAAAATACAGAAATCGATAAAATAATAGCAGTACTTAAATCATCGATTATATAAAATATAAATTGTGCACCTTTAATATATACTTTATTCCAAAAGATTTGCGTACTTATAATTAGATGATTATGAATAATGGATAAACAATTAATTTATCTGACTCAAGTCTCTAATTCACTCGGATCTTCAATTATTCATTAGTCGATAAACTGATAATTACATGGAAAGAACGATTTTGCTGAAGTTTCTAAAAACTAGAAACATATCTAAAAATAATTTTGTTGAACCATTAGAAATAATTCAAGCATGATGATGGCAAATAATACAAAATTTTCGACAATCAAATAGCAATCAACTTGAATGTCCTATAGGTATAATTATTTCGAGAGTCCAACCAAATTATTTTCATGTATGTATCTAGCTGAATTTTTAGATGTCAGCAAAACTGTTCCTTTTGTGTATTATTACAATTTCTGAATAATTTTACAGAGATTTTTGCTAGCCAGTACACTGAGAAAAATGTTGTCAACTAAAATTTCCAACTTGATTAAATTTCTTCAATTCAACTTTATGTATTTAAGTTATATATACATATGCTTAAGTTAAATATATAAATGCTTAAATTAAAGTTCTAGTATTTTATGTATTTAAGTACAATACATAAATATTTGAACTGAAAAAATTTAATCAAGTTGAAAAATTTAGTTTTCAATTTAACAACTTTATTTTTCAGTGCAGCGTTTCAAAAACCTCTGTTTTCTAGACAAACTATTAGATAGATCTTTTAAAGGTACTAGATAGATTTTTTCTTTCTTGCACAGAAAGAAATGAGTGTCAAATCAACAATTCATTGTTTCATATATAAGTAAGAACATAAAATCTTCTAGGAAGAATTTGATAATCTTAAACAGACATAATTTGCTTACATGAAGAAACAAAATTTCTTTATATTAGCAAATTGTGTCTGTTTAAGATTATAAAATCTTCCAAGAAGATTTTATATTCTTGCTTATATATGAAACAATAAATTGTTCATTTGATACTAATTTTTTTTCTGTGTGTCCATTATTCTTCATCGTTACTCGCTTGACAATCAATAAATTGAGAGTGATCCGCGACTTACCGGGGAGAGAACTTGTACGAAGGCAATCGATCGGACTCCTAATATTCTCCTCGAAGCCCTCCTCCTTAGAGGCACTATGAATCACTGTGAATCACTGAGTCACCAACTGAGAGACGCCGAGACGCGGGGGTTCAGTCGCGAAAAATCAATCGAAGGGAAAACGTCCCGAGGAATAGGCGAGACGGGAGAGAGACGGCCGACCGTGCAGACGGATGACGAGCGAGTGAGAGAATGATCGGAGGAGCCGCCTGCTTGCCCGAGGACGAAGGAAAAGGCGAGCACCGACTCCGCGTTACATTCGACAGACCTCGCTTCGACACTACTAAGGCAGAAAAAAAGAACATGCGATGCAGCAGATAACAAAAAGAAGACAGTCTCTTCGAGATAGTGCCTCGCATTAAGGCGAAGATGATGATTCAATTACGAGTTCGTGTAACGAGTTCATTTCAAATAAAATACGTAGGTTTCGGAAAAAGACTTATCGACTTTATTGCTTTCATCCGGTTGGAGATTGCTGGTACTTGGAAAAATGTCATTTGCAATAAGCATCAAATAGCATCGAGTCTACGTGGTTCCGTATCTGTCCGAAATAGATCGTTATCCCGGATATATCCCTCACATTGGACATAACAACGACATAACTCAAAAAAATAAAATTTTCCACCTTAAATATTTTAAACCATTCAAATTTTATATCATTATTTTTAAATAAAGTTTTAGTGTAACGATTTAGTTTACTGACTGTAGTGGAATAAAATTATCATTAACTCTTTATTTACAACTATTTATTTACATCTATTGAATTTTCGTCAGAATTCTATTTTTTTGCAGACAACTCAAAAGTGATAATTTTTTAATTATGTTGTTGTTGCAGCAAGTAGCGATATATTTTATTTCAATTGCGGATTTTTCGATACCGAATTAAAGAATATGGAGAATATTGAGTACTTTGCTCATTCGTAACTCACACAGATGTATCAATATTTTTATTAAGATAACTGGATAACAAATCAAAATTCATAGAAAATCACGAAGTTTAAATTTATAAAGGATATATGGAATATCTCATACATATTCGTTAGATCGTAACTCACACAGATGTATCGATATTTCGATATTTTTATTGAGATAATAAATCAAAATGATTTGTAGAAAATCACAAGCTTAAATTTATAAAGGGTACACAGAAAAAAAATTAGTATCAAGTCAACAATTCATTGTTTCATATATAAGCAAGAATATAAAATCTCCTTGGAAGAATTTGATAATCTCAAAAAGACATAATTTGCATACATAAAAAAATTTTGCTTCTTCATGTAAGCAAATTATGTCTCTTTGAGATTATCAAATTCTTCCAAGGAGATTTTATATTCTTGCTTTATATACATATGAAACAATGAATTGTTGATTTGATAGTCATTTTTTTCTGTGTACATGGAATATCTCATATATATTCATTACACGAAATTGTGGTGATTTCTCATTCAGTTGCTCTTCAGCTTTTTCCGTTCTTTTTCGAACATATCTCGTAAAAGAAAATAGCTTAGCCAATGCGAAGGAAGAATCGATCGCTGAATAGTTCGTAAAGGAACTGTAAAATCGTATTTCCTGGGCATATCACACGCTATCTCATCTTGAGTTTCATCTCGATTCTTCGTGAATTTCGTGCAAAAGCATCGTCAGCAAAAACCGAGCGATTGGCAGGTGAGCGCGTGGCGCAAAACGCTACGCAAATTTTGTGTCTCGTCCGTCCGGGAAATCCGAGGAAACAGAGCATAACATGTAAAGGCCACGAATATAAAGAGAGAGAAAGAGAGACTGGATTACAAAGAGATTCGTCTTTTCTAGCACAAATTCCTCGACGAAACGACATCGTATCCCCTACTTTCTCGCAAGTATCGCGGTATCGCTGGCGCGAAATGATTCGGCTTGGATTTCCTGCGAGAGTGCCACGCTTTTATCGCTTGAAGTACATCGTATCGATCAATGTATACGTCGAGTACTTGCCCGCCGTGTATTTATCGAGCGGTGATGTTCTTTGGATTTTCTCCTCGTTATTTCTCAGTAAGAAGTTCCTTTCGTACAAAATCCCACATCTCGCGATCTCCTGAGAGTTTACCCGTGAAAATGTACTGCGATTCACGAAGGAGACTCACAGTCTCTTAAGTTTTATAAATTGTAGAAAATAATTAGTTGCGCTCTGAAAAATATGTTCTTCGTTTTGAACGTTTTTAGCATCTCAAAGGCCGCATGAAAATTAGTTTACGCCTGAGGAGTTTTAGTGCTTTTGAACCTTTTAACTCGTTAAATTCCAGAATGGTAATGTGCGTAAATTTTACGTAAAATCCCCACATATTCCTTCCACTTATCCTAACCCACCCTAACGAAGTTTCTGAGTGCTAAGCTATACCCAGCTATGCTTAGCTATGCCATTGCTCAGTAAGGCATCCAACCCTGCTAAAGTTGCCCCTTGTTGAAGTTAATTAGGTTGTTTGTGCTTATAAAGATCTACACGGAGAGAACGGTGTTGAAGTACATAAAAATTTTGTTAGATCATCAAATTAATTATGTAAAATGCTTAAACTGATTGCAGGAATCACGTTAAAATTTTCCCTAATTATTTTAATATCTAACAAAATTATTTTCAGATCTGTATCTGGCTAAATTTTTAGATACTTCAACAAAACCATTCTTTCCATGTGTTGATTATATTTTATCAATAAAAATGTGAAATATACGAAAATTTTGTATTACATTAATTAAGAATGGTCTATTTCCTCGGACATACAATTCACTTGTTAATACCAACATTGTATTTCATTCAACAGCGATACTATTCTAGAATTAATGTTGCCTCCTTTTAATTCATCAAATTGGATAACCAGGTGAGCGTTCCAATAAATAACACGATAAAAATGAAAGAAAGGAGAAGAATTCAAGCTCTGTCGAACGTCGTGCACACGCTAGTGGTTTACTTCAAAATCTTTATCAATTATTATCATTGATAAAAATTTTTATCAATTTTTATCAATTATTGAGTGAAAATATGTTGTACTCACAGGGATTCTGCTGCACCTGCCGGTAGACGCGGAGCGCCGCGGTTCTCTGATCCACGTAGTCCCACAATCCGTCGCAGGCGATTATGAGAAAATCCTCGGTACCGTCCAGAGGTACGCATCGGACCTCAGGCTCGCCGCTGATGTACGGTTTATACGGGACATCGCCTGGAAAAAAAAAAGAGAGAGGAAAAAAAATGAAAGAGCGACCACTCCGCTGTTAAGAGGCACGCGCTCGCTCGGAGGCTTACTAGGCGCGAACGCGAAAAGCGGAAAGGAATGTTCAGCTCCGAAAGTATGCGATTAAGATTGGCGCGCGGAGGCAACTGTTACGGTTTACCCATTGGTAAAGCCGTAATTCAGATATTTTACACGTGAAAAACACGCCACGCGGCGCGCAATTAAGTATAATTAACTGTTTAATGAATGGCGCGGCTAATTTAAATAACGACGCCGCTGCAACAACGCCGCGCGCGCTTCCGGTTATTATGAGTCCGTACGCTTTTTCTTCCATCCACCATCCTCGCGAAACCGCGCCGGAGCGGAGCTTGGCGTAGTACACAAACGATATTATACGTATGCACACACGAGAAAACATATTTGCATCACGCAACCGAGTTATCTCATTCACCACAAGACGAATTAATTTTTACAAATTCGTAATAAACCCAGCGAGGTTTCCATTTGGGACCTGCTTGTGCTAACATTGTTAGAGATAATTAATTTCGGTTAATTAAACTCTCCATGTTAACGACGGCGAGTCATTAAGCCGGGCTTATTTAATTCGTGCCGTGTTGATACAATCGGCTCTTATACGACGTAATTTGAAGAGGAATAGGGCAATAAAATGCAATAAACATGATAACAAAACGCCTGATAACAAAACGCCGCGGTAAAAATCTCTTTTTACAGATGGTGCAGGGTCATCTTGATCTCCGGAGGGCGTCGGAAGGTCAACGCGCTCGATGAACGTTCGATACGTCGGCGTCGCGGGCTCGCGAGCCCTATACGCGTCGAAAGATAAGCAAGAATGGGAGAAACAGTCTTTTAATTATTCCGGACATGCGATTGTGCGAGCTACACTCGGTAGAGCGCTCCCGGAGCGTAACTGCACGTAGTATTGTGTCAGCGGGCGAACGGAACCGAACAGGATACCCGACACGCGGCCAGAATTTTTTTTCTTCCTCCCTTTCCTCGTTCACCTTTACAGGTTCGGCACCTTAAGCCGTAATTGGGCACGGGGCTCACCCGGGCGACCGGGTTCCTTATTTGGGCTACCTCGCGAACAAGCCCATTTCAACAATGTCACCGAACGTCTGCCGACGAGCAGTACGGATTGCTCGTAACCGGGAATTCGATCACGCCGAATGACTTCAATTCTCCAACACGGGAAAGCTCGCGCCGATTACGTCAATGCGAAAGTAGCGTATCCGACAAACGCACACGGTGCAATTACTTCCGTCTGGCGTGGTAATTCGAATCCGTCGAAAACAACACCGATCTCGATTACTCATTGTCAGTTGCAAACCACGTTTTCGACTACGTGCGCAGACTCGAAATTTTGCAGACTGTGAAAAGCGAAAAAGTTTCCTCATAATACGCCAAGGAAAATGGAAATTAAAAAAACACTTCCGTATGAAGCGTTCGGTGCAGTAGTGATTTAAATAGTGCTTTCCTAAGAGGCATGATCAATTTCAAATTCGAAAAGATTAATTTTAGATTATTGTCTTCAAGATCTTTAAGATTTAGATTTATTTTTCTTTAAATTCTTAAAATAATTAATTAGATCACTGTGAAACCTTATTATGCAACTTATCTCGGTGAAAATTTTTCTCAAAATTTTTAAGAATTTTTATATAATTTTATAACTTTCATAGATTTTTTATACGAATTGGAACATTTTTCAGAAATACTCAGATAGTTTACATCTTTTCTCAGGATTATTCATATATAT